>VWZD01012027.1:0-45102 GCA_013396695.1 Sakesphorus luctuosus | reverse complement strand
TTCACTAAAGCATGCTTGGGGGGAAGGGCAGGGGTTCGTTGGCTCGGGCTGGCAGTGGGTCGCAGGCTGGTGTGGGGGGGGAGGGGGTTACAAACGACGCCGGGTCACGGGACCAGGGTGCGTGGGCTCTGGGAGCCTGGTGGGCAGCCCACGGCTACTACAGCCCCTCCATCCCTCCACGGTGGCGGCGGTTGGGCAGGGTGCGGTTTGAATTCTTTTGTTTGTGATAGGTACCTGGCTTGTTATCTTCCGGGGCTCCTCATGATGGGGGTGGGGGGCGGGGGAGGGCTGTCCCTCGCTGGGTTTTAGCAGTTTTCTAAGCATATATACTTCTACATTCAAATAAAAATTATCAAATACAATTTCGGTTTGAGTTCAGCAAATTAATGAATTCATCTATCACAGTGATCATTGTCAAGTTATCACCCAGGGCTAAAAAGATTTCAGATTTTGTCACTCCACAGAGAAAGGTGTAAACCCAGTGGTTTATCAGTTTCTTTGGCTTTTGGCAACATAATGTCCTCATTTGGAAAAAATATTTGCCCCGATGTGTCCCCCAAACTGGTGTCCCTCACCATGCCAATACACGGACAATTGCCATGTGGCTTCAGGCTGGACTCCCTGCTGGCCAAGGCCAAGCCCATCAGAGATAGCAGTAACTTCTCAATGGTAAGATATTTCGGAGAGAAAAAATTCTTGTGTAGCTTTAACAGCATGCAGGAAAGAGCAGAGTGAGAATATGTGAAAGAAACAGCTCTGCAAGATGTAGGAAGATGCTGAAATGAAGTTCAAAACCAGCACTGGACGAACACCTTAAAAAACTCAGAGACTCAGTTGAAGTTTTAAAAAGTAGTTTCTGGTTCTGTTACCCTGCCTGAGTTTCAGTTGTGATGGGTTGTTATCCACACCCTGCCAGTTCTCTTTGGGTCACCCAGAGGCCTTTTGTTCTGTTGATGGGCCAGCTATTGGCCAGTGCTCGTCCCCACCCACGTGCTCTGGTGAGGGCTCCTTGGCCCTTCTCCCCTTTCTGTTCTGTTATCCCTCATGGCTGAGGGGGGCAGTGCCAGGGCCCCAACCAGCCCTGCCCCTGTCCAAAGTCTATTGGTTAATAGACCTTAATCCTGCCTCTCCCTCAGTTTTCACCCAATCCAGCCAGACCAGGGGACCTCCCCCAAAGGTCTGTTAATACCTGTGGATGTTTTGAATAAATGGGATTATTCTCTGCCTTGCAACTGCCTGGAACTCATATCTCTCCCTCCCTTCTCTGCCCCCATGGAACAAAGGGGTTAGCAGGGAAACCCTTCTCCCTTTCCCTCCACGCCGCACAGAAGAGACCCTTTTCCTTAAAACCTATAGCAAGACCCAAAGAGCAGTGCAGAAGGAAGGGGAGGAGATGTTCCAGGCACAGAGAACAGATTCCCTTGAGATTATGAGAGTAAGTCCAGGATGAAGCAGCTGTGCCCCTGCAACTCATGGAGGGCCATGGGTGTGCACAGGTGCAGCTGCAGCCTGGGGGGGAGCCCTCGCCAGAGCAGGGGGATGCCCAAGACAGGCTGTGACTCCATGGGAAGCCCATGCTGAAGCAGGTTTGCTGGAAAGATGGGACTGGCAGGGAGGACTCACCTTGGAGCAGGGGAAGGACTCTGACACCTCTCCTTGAGCACCAGTAGAAACACTCTGTAAAGAAGTGACCATAGCCCCCATTTCCATGTGGTTTTAAGGTTTATTTTGCTTCTAATTCTCCTACTCTCATTTTTTAATAAGAAATTCACTTAATATCCATAATTCCAGGGCTGCTTCTGCCAGGGGCAGGGACACGGCCAGTGCGGTGGCCGACAGCAGTCACCAACCGCTTGTCTACAGTGCTGGGGGCATGGCTGTGGGGAGCTGGGCACAGCCGCAGGGAAGCAGTTGCAGGGGCTGCTCCACAGCCCACACCACAGCTGGAAGGGACAGCAGTTGGGTCCCTGTGTGTGACAGCCCCATGAGATCCACAGCGGGACCCACAGACCCAGCATGCAGCCGCCACAGGACCCGGCACACAGAGGTGCAGCTTGCATATACACGATTCTAGCCTTGCATGTTGCTACCAGTTATCAGATTACAAAGGAGGGAAAGGCAGTGCCCCACATGGGAGAGTTAACAAGCCATCTAGAGTCTTCTTCTGCCTCTTAGAGGAGACATCAGTGAACCAAACCCTCTGTAAATCGGTGGTATAAGAAGGAGCAGGTTTAATGGGGGAAAGACAAGGGGTCCCTTGGGATTCAGCCTTAGTTCTTGTAAAGACAGACTATTTAGTGGTCCTTCCTACACTCTGTGAATGTGGCAAAAGTGCTCTAAATGCGTCCCCCTTCCCGACAGTGTCCCTTTGTGCCACTCTGATGGGGTGGAAGGTGGGGTGTGTACTCAACAGACCTATCTTAAAAGGGACCTCACCTGCCGTCTCACAATTTTGCCTGCTTCCTGCAATGCCGAGTTCAGCACAAACAGTCTTTTCCCATACAGTATATCGCTTTGAGCATCCTCATGGTGAAATTGGATTGGATAAGTGGGATCCTCTGCCCTGTGCTGCCACACATGAGTTGACAGTCCATGAATGGCAAAAGCCCACTCAATCTGTAAAGGGTCCTGTGGATAAATGGGCCCAAGAGCGCCATATATTCCTGCCCAAAAGACCAACAGCTTTAGGGCCTCCTCATGGACCGGAGTCCTGTCCCAAGAAGCTGTTTTCTTGCTTAAGCTCAATAGAAGCTGGGCTGTGATGGAAAACTCAGGACTCTGCATGCTCCAAAACCAGCATTCATTCTAAAGCATGCTGGAGTTCCTTTTTGTTTCCAGGAATTTTCACCTCTTCCAGGACAGTTCTTGTGTCAGGGGAAATACATAGAGCTCCGCCTCTCCAGCATATACCCTAACTCTTGCATTTCCTTGCCATGCCTGACCTTGCCTTGAGGATGCATCCCTTGCCTTGCCTTGTCTACCCCTTTTGTGCCTGGCCTTGCCTGACAATCTTTTGACTTCTATTGCCTTTCCTGCCACTCCTTTGCCTGGCCTTGCTTTGCCTGTCCCTCTACTGACTTCCTTGTGTTGCCTACAGCCAACCTGTTTGCTTTGAATGTTTTCTACAGACAACCAGCAAAGTCCCTTCCAGCCTGAATGACACTTTGATTCCACATCCTTCATGCCCTCCAGCATTAGGCAAAGCACTTGTGTTCCCTTTGACTAGAAATAATTCACATTAATTTTCAAAGGCAGCAGCATCACAGACACTCCAAACAGTCATAGTGACATCCCTGGCTTCATCTACTTTCCACTCTTTCCCTTTTCCACTTGTATCTTCCCTGTGTAAAGTAAATAATTTGTGGATAATTAAGGACACCACACGGCAATCAGTATGATTTAGGCAGAATGCCCCAGCCATTTACTGACACACTGCAAATGGTTTATATAGGCTCAAAGCTACATGCTAATTCGCTAAAGTAATCTCACACCATTAAGCTACAATTCTAATTGGTTATATCCCATATCTCACAAGTCCAGTGTTTTGATGAAAACATCCTGCACAGGATGTTCTGTGAGAAGCTTGAAGAGTTCTTATGAGAAAGTTCTGGGGAGTTGCTGTGAACTCCTAGGAAGTGATTTCTCCCTTACCCATCAACAGCAGCTGTGTCTTTGTTTATTCTTTGCTTGTAGCTGCTTGAGTCTCACAGGGTCCATACAGACCTGAATTGCTCACATTTCATTTCTCTGTACCTACACCTGTGTTCCTTCTCATACTTTCCAAGAAGTCCAGACTACTTCAGCTGGCTGAGATTATCTTCATTGCAGCCTGTTTGGTTCCATGGTTTGGGTTTGTGCAAAACCAGTGTGTATCACTAACCCATGTTTTGGCTATTGCTGAGCAGTACTGGCACAGTGCTGAGGCAGTTTTTCCCACTTTCCTGCCAGGGAGAAAGGTGGGGGTGGGCAAAAAGTTATGAGGGGACACAGTCAGGACAGCTGGCCCCAAGTAACCAAAGGCATATCCAGAGGCATATCATAGAATAGCTTAGGCTTAAGAATCATGTCATTCCAACATCCCTGACAAGGGCAAGGACACCTTTAGTGCACAGGAGGCACTAAAGGTGTCCTTGAAAACTTCCAAGGATGGGATGTCAACAGCCTTTCAGTGTAACCTCTGCCAGGGCCTCACCATCCTCCCAGTAAAGAATTTCTTCCTTATTCCTCATCTAAATCAGCCCTCCTTCAGTTTCAGGGCATTCCGCCTTGTCCTATCACTCTACAGCCTTGAGAAAAGAGAAACTCCAGCCCTCTTCTAAGTCCCCTTTGGTCACCGAAAGGCTGTTCTATAGCATGACTACGACAGCATGCTCAGGAATGAAAGCTGGGAGAAGAAAGAGAGAGACATTCAGAATTACAGACTTTTTGCTTCCCAATTTGCTTATTGTATTACCTCAAGTGAAAAAGGAGTGCCACCACATCTCATTTAATCCAGAACTGTCAAAGACATGAGACAAGCCATGGGACTGCAGGGACAAGACATAGGGCAGAAGCTCTTCCTTCCTGTGATCCACCTTCTTCTGGCTGTGCACATTTGAGCTGCAGAGCCTAAGCTGCTACACCAGTATTCATACTGGGACTCACATTGGAAAGGAGCTGTTGCAAAAACACCCATAAACCTCATAAGGACGCTGTTCTCAAAAACTCCCTAAACCTCATAAAGCAGCTCTCCTCACAAAGGCACTGTTTCATAAGGGCCAGAAACCTCATAAAAACCTTGTCTTCTTAAAGCCTCTAAAGCTCATCTTGACACTGACCTCATCAAGCTCAGAAACCTTATAAGAGTGCTGTCCTAATAAGACTCATAAAATTCATCATGGGGTGACATCATAAAGCACTGGCCTCACAAAGCCCATAAATATCACAGTACCAGTGTCCATATGAAGTCCTTAAACCTCAGAATGCTTCTGGCCTCAGAAAGCTCCTAAGCCTTATAATGCCCATGTCCTCATAAAGCCCATTGAGCTCAGCAAGGTGCTATCTCTATTAAGCTCACAGATCTCAGAAAGGGGCTGTTCTCAGAAAGCCCATAAACCTTCCAAGGGGATTGACATCATGAACAGGCTGTTTGCATGAAGCAGATAGACCCTGTCAAGGTGCAGGCCCCATTAAGGCACTGTTCTCGCAAAGCCCAGAAACCTCCCCATGGAGCTCAAACCATAATGCCCAGAAATCTCATAAACCTTCAGTTCTCCTAAAGGCCATAGACCTCAGAATGGTGCTGTCCTCAAGAGGCCACGTAAGTCAGAGGAACAAAAGTGCACAGAAACATGAAGAACTTCATAATGATGCTTTCCTGCTAAACTTCAGAAACCACATAATAGTGCTGTTCATGTAAAAGCCAGCACCCTATAAAAGAACAGTCTACAAAAAGGCCACGAACCACACAAATGTGCTGGCATCTTAAACACCATAATCCTCATAAAAGCACTGTGCTCATGAAGACCATAAACTGCATAATGGCTCATTGCTCTCAAAGCCCAGACATCTCAGAGTAGATGTGTCCTAATAATGCCTTTCATCCTAAAAATGTGTCTGGCCTCATAAGGCCCCTAAACATCATCACAGCACTGTCCTCATTGAGCCTCTTAATGTCATAATGCTGCTGTCATCATAAAGGCCATAAACCTCATAGTGGTGCTATGCTCATAAAGCCCACAAATCCCAAATAAGCCCTGTGCTTCTATTGCCCATAATCCTCACACTGGAGCTCAAATTCTAAAGGAGCTGTCCTCACAAAGCCCATAAACCATAAAAGAGCACTGCCCTCATCAAGCCAAAAAATCATAATGGGGCTCACATTGGAATGGAGCTGTTGCACTAAAGCCCATAAAACTCATAAGGATGCTGTGTTTGAAACGTGTGAGTAGCAGTGTGTTAAAGTAGTTCTCTGTGTAACTTTCCTTGCAGTCTGTCCGATTCTTGTGCAAGAAGTGTTATAAGTTCCTTAATTGAAACATTACATGTGTTTTCTCCACCATACCTTAATTGTGTTGTAACCCACTGATGATGAGGACAGAGAAAATAAAAGCTCAGTATTAGTTTGATGCAGTCAGGTGTCTTTAATTAGTAACTACAGGTTGCTAGCATCACAGAAGGCCACTCAGAACTGTGTGAAGTTGGACACCATGACCATGACAGGCTGCAGCTGAAGCTGCCAAGGGTTGCTGTGAGGTTGGGGAGTCAATAGAAAGCTGTTGTGGCCACTTGTCCTGAAGCCTTTTGCTAAAGCACTAGTAATTGTGCTTACAGCAGCCTGGCTTTTGGCATGCTGGCCAGTGTGGGTGCCTGAGTGAGGGGCCCATGCGCTGTGGGTGCTGCTGCTCCTGTGCACACCCTGCTGCTGTTCTCTGTGGGGCGCAGAGCCGCTTGGGCAGCACAGCCTGTGCAGCCCTGCTTGAGGGCACCAGCGCCCTGTCCGTGGGGGCAGCAGCTCTGTGGGCCCAGAGCTCTGTGCCAGCAGGGTCTCGGCCACAGCAGCGCATCCTGGGCACCTGTGGAGGCCCAGGCTGGCCGTCAGCCCTGCCCCTGCCCACTGCCCTCACCGGCAGCACCCAGCGGACATGCCCCAGCAGGGCCCCCTTGCCCTCCCTGTCCTCAGTCAGGCTAGCCCGGCCACCTTGGCGGTGTCCCCACCCTCCTGCCCAGGCTCGGCCTCCAGTGCTTCTGCCACAGGGAGGGCAGATGCCTCCGGAAAGCTGCAGAGCAGACAGCTGGCAGGGAAGGAGGTGCTGCCTGGGGGCTGCTTATGGCCTCTGCCTCTCAATTCCTCAGGCCTTTTGCCAGCACCCTGCCCCTCAGGGTCTCTGCCCGTCCTGTGCCCTCGCACCCTCCTGCCACCCACCCCCTCATGGATTTCCCTCAAGGCTTCCCACTGCCCTGCCCCATCAGGGCCTCAGCAGCCCCTCATCCCTGCATGGCCTCCCAACACCCTATCCCCTCAGGGTCTCCCCCAGCCTCCCCAGCCTGCCTGGCAGCAATGCAACCCTGAAGGAGCTCCAAAGGAGCCGGCCCAAGAGGCACCTGGGAGCTCTCAGCCATCCAGCCACCAACACACAGGTAGGCAACAGATGGTGGCTCCTGCCTGAGACAGGGGCTCTGGCCAATCCCCAAGGACGAGCTGCTCAGGGATCCCCACAGTTCCAGGCTCTGCCCATCTGCTCTGCTGGGAGTGTTGAGGCTCCAGCAGAACCACCCAAAGCCAAGGGGCTTCTGTTCACCTTCCTTTCCCCACTGCACACCTGGGAGTGTTGCTGAGCACAAGGACCCCTTTTTCCCTCTTCCTTATTGCCCTGTGGACACAGGGCACTGAAAAATAGCTCCTGGGCCTCTGTGTCTGATAACCTGTATTTCATATCGAAATTCTGGGATCAAAGGAAGTGGTTGCAGGAAAGAGGCATCTTCCTCACAGGCTCAGTTGGCCCCAGCAGACAGAGCTTCCTGGAACAGCTCTCCACAGAGCTCCAGCAGCACAGGAAGAAACTGCCCTACACAGAAGCCTGGGTATTCCACACCCTGCAGAGCCACTGTTGGAGCTGCCAGAATCTGGAGTATGGAGCTCTCACTGCATATATTAGGACATGGCTGCTTTGAATTTCCAGGCTTGAGATGGTGAGGCTTTAGCCATCCATCATGCCTTGAAGGGCTGGAACACAGAGGACAGAGCCAAGATCAGAGACAACCTTTTTAGGGACACAAAGAACCCCTCCTGCCAGGTCCATCCCACCCAGCCCTTGCCATGGCCAGGAGGGAGAGCAGGGTCCAACGGCATCAGCCACAAGGTGCTCCCCACCAGTATTCCCTGTGCTCCTGAAACCTTTCTCTGCTGTGTCCATACTTTGTTATTCCAGTGGCTAAGTGGGGTTCCATCCTCTTGCTGAGAGGCTCCTCATGAGTCTAGAGAATTTCCTTTTCTTGCTATAGTAAGAATTTCCTGCCATTTTTCTTTTTGCTAAACAGTGTGAAAAAGAGAGCTAAAAATCCACTAGTTTTGTGAAATTTCCAATTCTGCTTTGCAAAATGTTGCTTGCATAGCAAGGCTGCAAACAACTCATGAAAAACTCATGAAAAAGTGCTGGAGTCACTTTGTTTCAGTATGCACTGTCTAGCAATTATAAAATCCAGTGTACCGTGGATTAGAAGCCATACATTAAAGTAAGCTAGACACTTCAATAGGATGAAATGGTAAAGATCCAAGATTTCGTACAGTTAAAGTCAAGATTTTACAAATTTGACAGGTCATGTCATTGAATAAAGAAAAGCCATAAGTCCAACAGTGATGAAGATGCTTCCAGACCACCCAAGGGATGAAGTCAGGAGATCACTACCCAAATTTCAAGCCAAAGGGAAAGCTCTGCCCAAGATTTCACCCAGTCATTAATATGGAAATTAGATGGTTTTAACTATGAACTTAAGACTATAAATGGCTGATTTTACACAAACAAGTTAGGCAAGTTTTTGCCCAATATGAACTGGCTTGCCTCCAATGTTGTCAATAAACCGCTTTGCTGCTAAAAGACAAAAAGCTTCTTAGCAGTTATTTATTTCAAAGTGTTTTCGCTAGTACAGGAATTCTATTTACTTCCCAGTCATTTTTATCCCACCAGAGGAGCCACTCAGTGAACCCCTTGAACATGGAAAAAGAATCAGCATAACTATATCTGGAGTCGGAGCTTTCATATTCATGGTTAAATACACTCCCAGCTGCTACTAATTCTCCCACCTGTGCACTACCTTCTGCTTCTGTTCTTATCCTGTCTCCTGTATTTACTTGCAAAGATACTGTACCATATTGCCAAACATGACTAACCTGTAGTGAACCCATGCTCACTATTCCTGATGACCTTCTTGTCCTCCTGATATACATGATCTTTCAGAGATGATCATGAACAGCCTGCCTACGATGTCCAAAAGCTCTCTCAGCATTCAGAGATGCATTACATCAGGGCCCATGAACTTGTGGATGCCAAGTTTGTTTAGGTGTTCTCTGAGCCAACCCCCGTGGCCCAATGGAAATTCTTTCTCCCAACAGTCCTTTACCCTGTTCTCCTAGGTCAGAGATCACTGAGGGCTGGTCTTACCAGTGCAAGGAAGATTGATACAAGGAAGGCATCCAATAACTCTGCTTTCTCTCTGTCCTCTGTTTTACCAGGGTTCACTCTCCACTGACTAATGGGCCAACTTTACCCTTTATTTTCCTTTTGTTATTGATGTCTTTGAAAAAATCCCTTTTGTTATCCTTCAAATCACTGGCCCAATTCTAGGTGGGCCTTGACCTTCCTTGTGTCATTTCTCCTTCCTCTCAGCAGCTCTCTATATTGACTCTAAGTGGCCTGACCTTGCCTCCATCTCTCCTGTGTCTTTCTTGCTTATACTTGAGTAATGACAGGAGGGGACACACGTAAAAAACCTCATGCAAGGAGACACTGAGACAACTGGCTCTGCCTATCTTGGAGAAGAGATGGCTTAGGGAAGAACTTCTTGCTTCCTCCAACTGCTTTTTAGAGGATACTGAGAAGATGGACTAAGACACTGCAAGTGTTCATCAGTAAGAGTAGAGGCAATAGACAAGCAACCAAAGCATGGAGAAATGCATTCGAGCAATAGACTAAGAGGAATAAACTGGAAACAGTTTTTAATGAAGGTTGTGTAATCTCCATCTTGGGATGTGTTCAAAGCAGGATTTAATGTGACCTTGAGGCTCCTGTTGTAATGGAATCTGTTCTGAGCAGGGAGTTGATCCAGATGACCTCTGGAGATCACTTTTCTCCTACATTCTGCCTCTGAGGTTTGACCTCCTCAGCTGCCCTCTCTAACCCTCTCCACCTATGTCCCATTTGTCCCCACACTACTGCTACCAAAGAGCAGCTTTCAGGGATTGTGCTGGGACTGCAGAGGGGCAGCTGAAGTGAGGTTCTCAGTCCCTCACTGCCATTGGCAGGAGATGCCTTGCTGCTCTTTCAAGCCGCGAAGCTCAGACACAGCTCCAGGAAGCTGCTCCATCTGCTGGGCCAGGGCCCTGCTGCTGTCCAAGGCTGCAGCTGGTGCTGTGCAGGCTGATTCTTGCTGGGCTATCCTTGCTGCAGGAGAGGAAGAGTCCATCTGCCAGGAGACCAAGTTGTGCCCGTGCAGAGCCCCACAGCGCTCTGAGCCCAGGTGAGAACCTGAGCGGAGCCAGCACAGAGCTCAGCCCTGGGGTCTCTGGGGCTCTGGAGATGAAGAGCAGAGGTGTGCATAGAGGGAAGGCTGCACATCCAGAGCAGAGAGCCAGGGCTGGTGAGGGCAGCGTGGTGGATGTAGCGGTGGCGGGTGCAGGGCTGGCAGCACTGTCTGCGGTGCTGCTTGGTGAGTGGGGATGGCAGTGGAGGATGATGGGGCCGGTGCCTTTGTGGGACAGGAGCAGGGCCCAAGATTTGTGTCTGACCATCTTGTTTCTTCTCAATCCTTATTTTCTGTATGTCTCTACCTTTGTTATCATACTGTCTTCCGTCCATCAATCATTCCCTCCCAGCTCTTCCATCTTTCTCACTCCATCCATCCATCCATCCATCCATCCATCCATCCATCCATCCATCCATCCATCCCTGCCAATCTCTTTCATCATTTCCTCCTCCTCTTATTAACTCTGACTTTCCTTCAAAACATCTCCCACATTCTTGTCCCCAACAATCACTCTCAGAGAAATAGTCTCTCCATGCTTTATTCTCAGTTCATATCCCCGTGATCTCTGTCATACTCTCCCCACACATGTTTTTTTCTGCTGTAGAAAAGGAATTCTTCTTTTTCTCCCTGGCCTTGGCAGCTACCAGGGGAAGAGTTCAGGGGCTCTATTCTCAGGCAACAGCATTGCTTATGGAAGCTCACCTCAAAGGTGCTGACTTTCCAGCTGGATCTCACTCTTTGAATTTGAGGCTGTTGCACATGAAACATCATCCACTTCACCTGAGAAACCTTAGGGTACTCGTTTGTTTTCCTACTGCTGTTCTGTGGTGATCTGCCTCACAGGTGATGTGGGTCTACTCTGACAGCCCTGTTTGAGGCTTTGTGTGCCACTGTTTGTCTTGGAGGGCTTCAGGCAGTGAGAGGAATTCACAGCAGCTCTCAGTGTCCTGCACTCTGTTGTGTCTCGGATTTCGTGGACATTTCAGGTCTTGCTTTTTGTTGCTCTTTAGGGATGCAGAGGGCTTCTACATTCCACACACAAAATTGCCACCAAACTGCATCATTCTCAGGCAGAAATGACAAGCAGTGATGTGTACCTGAGGATAAATCCAGTCCCAGGCTCCTTCTGCAGCCTCAGTGGGCTGTCCCATGGATTTTCCCAAATGCCACTGAGAAAGAGAGCACAGCTGACAAAGGTGGGACTCAGCCTGTCCTTGGGCAGTGGTGCCTGGGCCTGGATGCAGGTCTAAGAGCCAAGTGTCCAGCTGAATGCAGGAGGTTGTTGAATCTTCTCTAGAAGTGCTGCTGCTTCTACAAGGAGAAGTAGATGTTCAGTTCAGACTCAGTCATCTCACCTGGGGAGCACCACATTCAGGTGAAATTAAGCCCACGCTCTCTATAAAGGTGTGTCTGTCATGCTGATAATTCCTCTTTAAGAAGTGGTCACATGGACTTTCTTCACTGTCAGTGTGCAGAAAGAAAAGTTTTGAGAATGTAATTAATCTGTTCTAAAATGAAAAATTGGCAAGGGGAAAGCAAGTGCCCTTTGGAAGTGCTAGTCTCATTCCAGTGAGTGTAAAGGGAGACTTGCTTGTCAGCCAGCCTTCCAGAGCTCTGTAGTCTGAGCACTTTGCCCATCACACTAAAGTTGTTCCACGACAAAGCCCAAAATGGGTGGAACAAGGGACTGCTCAAAATGGCATGGGGTTTTAGATGTGGAAATGCCCTGACACATCTAGTGTGAAGCACACCACTTTGCATATTTTTAATAAAATAAAAGAGTAGATTCAGATACTAAAGAGGGGGAAGAAGACCAATTAGGTAAAATATGTTTACAGTCATATGCTGGGAACGAAGGAAATTTTTGCTGAAAATTAGGAATTGCTTTTAATTTTATTTCTATGTTTTGCATATCGGAGCATGGATGTACATGGATCTCAGTACGAATGACACTCTGGTTGAAAAAACTGTTGATTAAAATACAACTCATTGATGGTGACACTGGAAATAAAAGGGGAATAGAACAGATATTGTTATGACCATTCAGTCACTGAGAAATTCGATTTGGGATCATGAAGCGGACCTCAAGTTGGGGTTTGTCACATGGTGCAAATTCCACCTGTGCTGACATTCACTGACACATCATATTTGGAGTTTTCAAGGGATTGTCTTAGAAATAGGCAACTTTATTCATTGTTTGTATGTTGAGCAAAATAAATTCTCTATTAAAAAGGGTGTTTGCAAGCACAGAGATCGACAGTTCATGAGGTGCTTTCATTGGGCAAGAGGAGAATTTTGCCCCTGCCTGGAGTGTTGAAAAGACAAAGTCAGGGTCTGCAGGGTTTTGAGTGTGACCCATCAGAGATCTGAGTACTGCATCTCAGAGCTGTGAGGAAGCCCAAGGACCCTCCACTTCTCTAAGGCTCAGATCAAATTCCTTTATCTTTCCAAGAGAAGAAAAAAGGGAAAGTGGTAAAAAAAGAACACACTGACACCACTCTGAGAGTAAGTGATAAAAGAGACCAGGAGGGAGCTCTGTGCTCCTCAGCCTCTGTTCACAGGTCCTGCCAGAAAATCTGCTCCAGAATGTGGTCCTGGCAGGACTATTCTCCAGTGTGGGCTCTCCATGGGGTCTCACCTTCCTTAGAGGGCACATTCACTGGCTGTGGCTTGGAATCTTCAAAGAAAGGTGAATATCTGTCCACCATGCACCTCCACAGGCTCCAGAAGACAACCTGCCTCACCATGAACTTCACCAGAGAACACAGAGATATATGAGCTTTGGCACCTGGAGCAGCTCCACTCCCTCCTTCATCACTGACCTTCCTGACTGCACAGTTGTTTCTCTCACATATTCCCATTTCTCTCTTTCTGCATATATTGCACAGCATTTTTTCCCATTTTAAATCTCTGCCAGCACGGATGGTCTTTCTGACAGGCAATGAGGCCAGAGTGCTGAGACCAGCAGGACCTCTGCCTGTCATGCCCCTTGTCCATTCTTGCAACCACGTGCCCTGAAGAACAACTCTAGAGTGTCCACCTGCCAGTGAAGGGAAGACGTGAGGGAACAGATGATGGGACCGAAGAGAGAAAACCGTGTGTCAGTCCTGCGAAACGTGCTGCAAATCACTCCCGCTCCGGCCACCCGGCCCCGCAGCCTCGGCAGTGCGGAGCCCCGACCACCGCCCCGCTTCCGCGGCTCTCGCCCCCGCTCTGCAACCAGCTCGGACCCGGCGAGAGCCCGAGCGGCGCCGGCACAGGGCAGAGCCCCAGGGCGGAGGTGGCGTGGCAGGAGAGGAGGGGAGAGGAGGCGGCGCGTCCGCAGCAGAGAGCCGGCGCTGGCGGGGGCAGCGAGGCGCGGGTGGCGAATCGGCGGAATGCGGGGGTGGCGGTGCGCGGGGCTGGCGGCGCTGGCCGCGGTGCTGCTCGGTGCGCGGGGCTAGCGGCCGGGGAGGGTCGGTGTCGGGGCTGGCGCTGGGATGGCCACGCAAGCCCTAGAAACTGCCGTCCTACTTGACATCTTCACAGATCTCTGCCCCCAAACTATTTTCCTGTGCGTCCTTCGCTCTGTTCCGTAAAACATTCCCTCAGAAAACTTATCAGTCGTCTCTTTGTCCAAACGTTCCTGTTCCTTGCTTTACTCTGTTTCACAGAACTCATGCAGTCAGTCCTTCCCCCTTCCTACTTTTCTCTGTCCTTCTGTGCTTTGTCCCGCAGCCTTCCATTCTTCAGTGACTCCACCACTTAAACTCATTCACGCACTCATCTCTCCACCAAATACCAATGGACACTTCTACTGCTACACATGTTGATCTCCTCTTACAGTTCTTCTCTGTATGGTCCTGACGATATCCATCGCCTCTGGATGGTCGTGAATGCTTCTGCGGGATTTGTTCTGGGAAACAACACAGAGGGCAAAAAGCAATTCTGTCTGGTTTTCCTCTTTATCTCCCCGGCAGTGCCTGTGGGCAGAACTCAGGTGCAGCAGGAGCCATTGGTAGAGACCACTGAGGCGACCAGGNGTCCTTCCCCCTTCCTACTTTTCTCTGTCCTTCTGTGCTTTGTCCCGCAGCCTTCCATTCTTCAGTGACTCCACCACTTAAACTCATTCACGCACTCATCTCTCCACCAAATACCAATGGACACTTCTACTGCTACACATGTTGATCTCCTCTTACAGTTCTTCTCTGTATGGTCCTGACGATATCCATCGCCTCTGGATGGTCGTGAATGCTTCTGCGGGATTTGTTCTGGGAAACAACACAGAGTGCAAAAAGCAATTTGGTCTGTTTTTCCTCTTTATCTCCCCGGCAGTGCCTGTGGGCAGAACTCAGGTGCAGCAGGAGCCATTGGTAGAGACCACTGAGGCGACCAGGATCTCCATCAAGTGCTCACACCCCAATATACGAATTGGAGACTTCATCCACTTCTACCGTCAGCTCCCCAGCCGAAGCCCTGAACTCCTTGCACGGGCTGCTAAAGGGTCCAAAGAGGTGCGGGACCCAGTGGGGCTGATGTCAGTCTCGGCTGACCGTCGTTGGACCATCCTATGGCTCAATGAGCCCCGTGTTGGGGACGCGGCAGTATATTACTGCGCGCTGGGAGACACGGGCTGAGGAGCCTGGGCTGCGGCTGGGCACAAACCGCCGAGGACGGGGCGGGGCGGGGGGCGGGGCCACAGCGCCGGCCGGGCCAGCACGGAGTTGGTCACATAGTGCAAATCTCACCTGTGCTAGCATTCATTGACACCATCACCTCTGGAGCTTTCAGATGGTTTGCTTAAAAACAGACGACTCTGTTCACCATTTCTACAGCTGAACAAAGTACCGTCTCTACAAAAAGAGGGTGGGTGTTTCACTCAGAGAGAAAGCACAAGCTTATGACAGCATTGCTGAGTGCCGAGTGACATATACAACACAACAGAGGTCTGGGCATACTCAAGTCAGCTGCACTATGTATCCCTTACTGCTCCTGACCTCTCTGATCCATTTTAGGAAGGTAGAGAGATCCACTGGTTCATGAGGTGCTTTTCTTTGAGCAGGAGGAGAATTCTGCACCCACCTGGAGTGCTGAAAAGGGACAGTCAGGGGCTGCAGGGTGTTGAGTGCCACTCATCTGGGATCTGAGCACTGCATCTCAGAGGTGTGCTGAAGAAGGTGTGAAGGCAGACACTGAGATGGAAGCAGGCATAGCCAATACAGCCAAAGTGTAAGTGATGATGAGAGAGGAGGCAAAAGCATCAAGGAGAGACTTTCAGCAATGGGCTCAGCAAGGATGGTTGCACGATTCTCCTCTCAGTAGAAATGCAGAATTCCCATCTTCCTGTAAATGTCTTATTTCTGTTCGGAAGCTTAAAAAGAAAGAACCATGTCAGGAGCCCATAGGTAAGCTAGATCCTTCTCTTATAGCTGTGAAGAATGTGACAATCTCAGGACCCCACACTTCCATAGAAACTTCCTTTTACACCATGAGGAGATGCAGCACTTCCACAAGAATGCTCTTATAACCATTATCATTACTTGCATCAGTAGTCACCTCGTTGTAGAGGTGTTGAAGGGAAAAATACATTTTAGAGGTAACCAAAATAAACAGTATGTTTTCTGTGTTGTGATGGGTGGGTGCTTGGAATCACTCTGGAGCTGATCTAGAGAAGGGGGTGGGAGGAAGGGTCTCCATCTGCCAAGACATCACCCCTTCATCTGCCCTTTCAGGTTGGTGGGGCAGGGCTGTCCCAGCCCCACCCCTCACAGGCAGCACTCTACTGGGTGACCCGTGTGCTGCCTGACTGTGTATGGGGGTTACCTACTGACCTCTCATCCTGTTCCCTGCTAATCCCTCAGTCCTTTCCCTATAGAATACATTGTCCTTGCCCCCTCTGGGTTTGTGACATCCAGCAGCTCTGCTGGAGCCCCATTCCTCTCTCACATTGTGCATTTTCCCACAAAAGCAAGACACAGACAGAGACCCTGGGCTGCTGCCCAGCATGGCTCATCTCTGTGTTCCTAGAGAGCCAGGAGACAGGTGTTTGTCCCAGGCAGATGAAGAATGGCAGAGACAGAGGAGTCTTCTGTTCACCAATGAAATAACAATTTGCCCTCAGAGTTAAAGGCACCATACAAAGATGGGAAACCTCAGTGGGGAAGAAGCCCCTGAGCTCCCAAAAGCCCAGCAGTGGGTGCGCAGCAGAGCAGGCAATTCCATCTGTGGAGGTGAGGACTCCACTGCAGGCTGACCAGGAACAGACCCTTCCCATGAGTGAGGCCTCAGAGTCAGGGAACGTTCACAATACCATTGGCTGAGGCAGGCACAAGTGCTGCTGCTGTGAGAGGGAAAAGTCCAGAAAGAACATGTCAGACACAAAACCCAAGTCCTTTCCTTGCCCCACTTCTCGCTTTGTTCCCCCAAGACAGTAATTTTCAACAGCTCTGTTTTCTCGGGGCTAGGAGGTGTTTTCTGACTCTCGCTGATGACATAGCCAGCTTGGTCTCTCATGCAACTTGAATATCTTGTCCTAACTGTCTTCCTGGGCCAGCTCCTGGGTAAGTCCTGGCTTTTCATCAATGCACCCTTCTTCCTAACAGGAAATCCTCAACAGCCTTTTCAGACCCATGTGGGGAAATACCATTGAATAGAAGGAAAATGCTGTGAATTATCTGCTCATATTTACAGATTTGCAAGGGTTCATTTAGAAGCTCTGACTTTTCTAAAGGAAAAGGGAGGAGAGAAAAGCAAGCCTCTGAGCAGGACAAGCAGGAGTATGGGCACAGCATAGCTCTCCTCACATTCATGCTGTGATGGAAGTTCCCAACTGCTGTCCAAAATCACTCACCTCACTATCNCGGGGCCACAGCGCCGGCCGGGCCAGCACGGAGTTGGTCACATAGTGCAAATCTCACCTGTGCTAGCATTCATTGACACCATCACCTCTGGAGCTTTCAGATGGTTTGCTTAAAAACAGACGACTCTGTTCACCATTTCTACAGCTGAACAAAGTACCGTCTCTACAAAAAGAGGGTGGGTGTTTCACTCAGAGAGAAAGCACAAGCTTATGACAGCATTGCTGAGTGCCGAGTGACATACACAACACAACAGAGGTCTGGGCATACTCAAGTCAGCTGCACTATGTATCCCTTACTGCTCCTGACCTCTCTGATCCATTTTAGGAAGGTAGAGAGATCCACTGGTTCATGAGGTGCTTTTCTTTGAGCAGGAGGAGAATTCTGCACCCACCTGGAGTGCTGAAAAGGGACAGTCAGGGGCTGCAGGGTGTTGAGTGCCACTCATCTGGGATCTGAGCACTGCATCTCAGAGGTGTGCTGAAGAAGGTGTGAAGGCAGACACTGAGATGGAAGCAGGCATAGCCAATACAGCCAAAGTGTAAGTGATGATGAGAGAGGAGGCAAAAGCATCAAGGAGAGACTTTCAGCAATGGGCTCAGCAAGGATGGTTGCACGATTCTCCTCTCAGTAGAAATGCAGAATTCCCATCTTCCTGTAAATGTCTTATTTCTGTTCGGAAGCTTAAAAAGAAAGAACCATGTCAGGAGCCCATAGGTAAGCTAGATCCTTCTCTTATAGCTGTGAAGAATGTGACAATCTCAGGACCCCACACTTCCATAGAAACTTCCTTTTACACCATGAGGAGATGCAGCACTTCCACAAGAATGCTCTTATAACCATTATCATTACTTGCATCAGTAGTCACCTCGTTGTAGAGGTGTTGAAGGGAAAAATACATTTTAGAGGTAACCAAAATAAACAGTATGTTTTCTGTGTTGTGATGGGTGGGTGCTTGGAATCACTCTGGAGCTGATCTAGAGAAGGGGGTGGGAGGAAGGGTCTCCATCTGCCAAGACATCACCCCTTCATCTGCCCTTTCAGGTTGGTGGGGCAGGGCTGTCCCAGCCCCACCCCTCACAGGCAGCACTCTACTGGGTGACCCGTGTGCTGCCTGACTGTGTATGGGGGTTACCTACTGACCTCTCATCCTGTTCCCTGCTAATCCCTCAGTCCTTTCCCTATAGAATACATTGTCCTTGCCCCCTCTGGGTTTGTGACATCCAGCAGCTCTGCTGGAGCCCCATTCCTCTCTCACATTGTGCATTTTCCCACAAAAGCAAGACACAGACAGAGACCCTGGGCTGCTGCCCAGCATGGCTCATCTCTGTGTTCCTAGAGAGCCAGGAGACAGGTGTTTGTCCCAGGCAGATGAAGAATGGCAGAGACAGAGGAGTCTTCTGTTCACCAATGAAATAACAATTTGCCCTCAGAGTTAAAGGCACCATACAAAGATGGGAAACCTCAGTGGGGAAGAAGCCCCTGAGCTCCCAAAAGCCCAGCAGTGGGTGCGCAGCAGAGCAGGCAATTCCATCTGTGGAGGTGAGGACTCCACTGCAGGCTGACCAGGAACAGACCCTTCCCATGAGTGAGGCCTCAGAGTCAGGGAACGTTCACAATACCATTGGCTGAGGCAGGCACAAGTGCTGCTGCTGTGAGAGGGAAAAGTCCAGAAAGAACATGTCAGACACAAAACCCAAGTCCTTTCCTTGCCCCACTTCTCGCTTTGTTCCCCCAAGACAGTAATTTTCAACAGCTCTGTTTTCTCGGGGCTAGGAGGTGTTTTCTGACTCTCGCTGATGACATAGCCAGCTTGGTCTCTCATGCAACTTGAATATCTTGTCCTAACTGTCTTCCTGGGCCAGCTCCTGGGTAAGTCCTGGCTTTTCATCAATGCACCCTTCTTCCTAACAGGAAATCCTCAACAGCCTTTTCAGACCCATGTGGGGAAATACCATTGAATAGAAGGAAAATGCTGTGAATTATCTGCTCATATTTACAGATTTGCAAGGGTTCATTTAGAAGCTCTGACTTTTCTAAAGGAAAAGGGAGGAGAGAAAAGCAAGCCTCTGAGCAGGACAAGCAGGAGTATGGGCACAGCATAGCTCTCCTCACATTCATGCTGTGATGGAAGTTCCCAACTGCTGTCCAAAATCACTCACCTCACTATCTGCAGGTCTTAGGAGTTAGCGACAGGGCAGGCAGCCTTCTCCACCATGGGTTTGTATCCCGTTCAGTTTTGCTTCCCATAGTATTTTGCTGTGGAGCTGCTGACGTTCACTCACTTCCAAGCACCATGGGGTAGACCACTGTCAGCCAGGAAGACAGACAAGTCATGGTGAAGCAGAGAGACCCCCTCCGGACCACCTGTACCTACCAGACTAATAGCTTTAATGCCTTACTCTGGTACCAGCAGACGCAAGGACGAGCCCCACAGCTGCTCTCGTATCAGGCAGGGACTGGCTCCAGGCAGAGTGGCCGTATCACCACATTGCTGAACATGACGGGGAAATACAGTGCCCTGCAGGTGGAGGAAGTGGAGGTCTCTGACAGTGCCTTGTACCTCTGTGCTGTGCAAGACACGCTGGTACAGGAGGCTTTCTAGGCTGTGCGAGAAGCCAGGGAGGGAGGGGATGTGTCCGCGCAAGGCTGAGCCTGGGGGAAGGGACCCTCATCTGCTCCCTGGCAGCGCTGCTTCCCCTGTACACCCAGAGATCTACAAGCTGAGATCCGGCTCCAGGAGAGGACAGTGTCAGTGATCGAGAGGAAGGAGAAGATGGTGCAACTGTCTCAGATTCGCTTAGGTGCTGCCAATTCCTGAGTGGATCTCCTTTCGATGCCTTGTCGGTGGTGTCTGGGATGGGACAGAGCTGTCTTTTGTCCCTGGCAATACAAAAGGACTGAGCCCGCCATGGGGCGGAGCTGGCGGCGGCGAAGAGGAGAGGGGAGAGGAGAAAAGAGGTATCAGTGGAGAGGAGTGGTCCGGAGCAGAGAGCCGGGACTGGCGGCGTGAGCGGCAGGATGCGGCGGTGGCGGGGCTTGGAGCTGGCGGCTCTCGCCGCGGTGCTGGCGGCGAGAGAGGATGGGGGCCGGGGCCGGGAGTTCCCCAGGGGCTCCTGCCCCAATCCTTCTTTCTCCTTCTTCAACGTCTCTTTCTCCCCCTCCCCCGTCCCTGGCCCTCTATCATCTCTTGTCCCTCCGAAGCTCCACCCTCTGTTAGTACGAGCCTGCTTGCACGTGTGCCTATTTTTCATGCACCCTTCTCTCTTCTCCTTCTGGTTTATTTTACTGCCATGATCAGAGCCCTCTGCTCTTCATTGCAACAACTCTTCTCCCTGTCTACTTCTCATCCATCCAACCCCATATCTTGACCCTTTTCTTCAGGTATCTAGCATTCCTCGCCCCTCTTCCTTCTCTGAGAGCCCTCTCTCATCTCTTCCTCTGATAGTTTCATATATATACGCACAAGTACATGCCCGGCATGTCTCCATTATTTCATACATCCATACATTTCCCTGTGATTCGTAGTTACTGTTCTTATCAATTCATCCCTCCATCCTTCACTGTAGCACAACCAATCCTCCTGTCCCCTATCCCTCTTGCTGTCCAACCCTCCATGCACTTGCCATGTCTAAACCTTCAACTATCAGTTTCAAATTCCCAGCCTCACCAGATTCCCTGTTCATTCCTGATAACGGGCATTCCTCTCCATTTATTTCACTCAGGCTCTGTCTCACTGCCCCTGCTCCTGAGTGTCTGTGGGAAAAGAGACATCAGAACTGGGCAATCACTATTGACCTTTGGCTTCATTTTTCCTTTCTCAGCAGTGGCTGCAAACCGAGCCCAGGTGCAGCAGGAGCCCTCAGCAGAGACCACTGAGGGCACAAGCATCACTATCAACTGCTCCCACCCCAACACAGACAGGACCGAATTGATCCTTTGGTACGATCAGCTCCCGGGCCGAGGTCCCGAATTCCTCGTGAGCGTTCACGAAGGATCCAAGGAGCTGCCGGATAAGGCGGGACAGGTGTTGGTCTCGGCTGACTGTCGCTGGAGCTCGCTGTAGCTGTCCTGGCCCCACTTTCGGGACGCGGCAGTGTATTTCTGTGCCCTGGGAGACACGGGCAGAGGAGCCGGGGCTGCGGCTGGGCACGAACCGCCGCGGGCGGGGCNTAGGTAAGGACTTCATTTTTTTGATTCCACCTGGGGCTGGAATTCTGTTCTCTCAACGCTGTCCTTATCCTCAGCTGTCCACAAACACCTGTGAGAGAGGATTCAGCAAATTGCAGGAGCAGTAGGACATCTAGGAGGGCAAAGAATAAATAGGTTAGAATATAGGAGCATTTCAAATGACCTCAGTGCTTTTTCACACCTCTATTCCATCTGAAACTCCTTGGTCCCTTTTCCTTCGTGTTTGTCACTTCTCAGACATCCTGAAATGTAGATGTCAGGATTTAGTGATGGTGTAGGTTTTGCAGAGAGGCACTTCAAAAACTGAGCTCCACATGAGATTTCCCTCCAGAGTCTTAACTCTAGAGACACGAATTTCTCTTGAGACATGAGAATTTCAGCATCTTCAGGAACTCACTCACCTGATCAAGTTCAGCACAGGCCACTGCCAAGGCATGTGAAAAGGGAGAGCGGCTGGTTGTCTAAGGCTCAGAGAAAGTCCCTTTTCCTTTCAAAGGGAAGAACAAGGAAAAGGGAAAGTTATAAAGAAATCGCACCATGACACCAATCTGGGAGTAATCAATAGGGGACACAAGAAGGGAGCTTAGAGCTCCTCAGTCTCTAATATTGATGGGCCATTAGGAAGTTTCGGGTGGGGCTATGAAGTGGCCGAGGTTGAGTTTGTAAAAGAAAAGAAGTGAGAAGAGGAAGGAGAGGAGAAAAAAAAAATTGAGGAGGATCTTGGTGGTTAGGGGAACACTTCTCTAAGAATGCTGGGGGGGTGGGAATAAGGTATGGTTGTGGTAGGGGAGTGATGGGGAGAAAATAGGTGACTGGGGAGGAGGAAGGGGAGGGAACAGAGGAAAGGAAGGAAATAAGGGGGCACCTACACCAAGAGAAGGGCTGATAAGTGCACTTTATTGGGATGAGCCCTGTGCCTGAGCACTGCAATCCTCTCCCCTTGAAATCTTATGAAATTGTTTCTTAACTACCTTTTTTTAACCATCCTTCCTTAATAATTTTTCTTATCCATCTTTTCTTAACCATATGTCCCTGGAGAAGTGTCTCTGCCACAGAATGGAAGATGGGTGAGAAGCCTCATTCCCAGCTGATTGGGTCAGGACTTCTTGGTTTCAATCCCACCTAGGGTTGGAATTCAACTGTAAAACACCAGTTGAGACAGGATTCAGCACCTTGCAGGAATACTAGAGCCTCTCTGAGATAGAACAACAAATATGTTGGAATATAGGGACATGTCCAATGACCCGAGTGCTTTTTCCCATCCATTCTCCCTCTGAAACTGGTTGGTCCATTGGCCAGGCTTTTCCTTTTCCTCTCAGCTTGTCATTTCTCAGGCATCCTGAAATGCAGGTGCCAGGATTTAACAACGGTGAAGGAGTTGCAGGCAGATGCTTCAAAGATTGATCTCAACAGGAGGTTTGCCTCCAGAGCCTTAACTAAAGAGATCAAATTCTCTCCTTGGACAGGATCCTTTCAGAATGTCCTGGAACTCACACACCTGAGCAAGTTCAGCAGAGGCCACTGTCAGGCCATGTGAAAGAGGGAAGTGGCTGGTTCTCTAAGACTCAGAACGAGTCCCTTTTCCATTCAATAGGAAGAACAAGAAAAGGGGATAGTGATAAAGAAAGGATTCTTGAGGGTGGGCTTGGGTGTGTTTTCACCTGGTCACAAACACAGCAGAGATAGTTAAGTGAGGGGCCACTGAGATGACGGAGACCGGAATGACGCTCGTGTGGTGATCCCAGTGGAGAGACCTGGGACTGTTTAGCATAGAGTTATGTCAGAGGAGATCTCATCCAGGTGTACAAATAGCTGATGGGAGACTGTAAAGAAGATGGACCCAAGATCTCCTTGGTTCTCACTGACAGGACAAAAGGAATCTGGAACAAAGTGAAACACAGGAGACTCTGTCTGAACATCAGGGAGACAATGTCTGACTGTCAGTGCAAGGGAAAGCACTGGCAGAGGATGTCCCAAGCAGTTGTGGAGTTTTGTCTTGGTTTGAGGGGAAAACCCAAAATATTTCTCAAAAAGCAGAGGAGAGGATTTCTCCACAATAATCATGTCACTCTTTATTAAATTTAAGAAAAGGAACTTGTCCTAGTTCAGCGGGTGGGACCAGTTATCACTGTGTGTGGGTGATCAAAGCTGTGTATTCTACCCCCTCTATTCATTTCCCAAGAACAATGGACTATTTGTGGCAGCTGCCCAGGGAGTCGGTAGCACCTTCACACCCAGCCTGAGGGGGCGTGGCTGCTATGGGCCATCAACGGTTCAAAAATACCCCATGACTCACAGAGTTAATCACCCATTGTGTGAGTCCCTGCCCTGGGGGNACCTGATCAAGTTCAGCACAGGCCACTGCCAAGGCATGTGAAAAGGGAGAGCGGCTGGTTGTCTAAGGCTCAGAGAAAGTCCCTTTTCCTTTCAAAGGGAAGAACAAGGAAAAGGGAAAGTTATAAAGAAATCGCACCATGACACCAATCTGGGAGTAATCAATAGGGGACACAAGAAGGGAGCTTAGAGCTCCTCAGTCTCTAATATTGATGGGCCATTAGGAAGTTTCGGGTGGGGCTATGAAGTGGCCGAGGTTGAGTTTGTAAAAGAAAAGAAGTGAGAAGAGGAAGGAGAGGAGAAAAAAAAAATTGAGGAGGATCTTGGTGGTTAGGGGAACACTTCTCTAAGAATGCTGGGGGGGTGGGAATAAGGTATGGTTGTGGTAGGGGAGTGATGGGGAGAAAATAGGTGACTGGGGAGGAGGAAGGGGAGGGAACAGAGGAAAGGAAGGAAATAAGGGGGCACCTACACCAAGAGAAGGGCTGATAAGTGCACTTTATTGGGATGAGCCCTGTGCCTGAGCACTGCAATCCTCTCCCCTTGAAATCTTATGAAATTGTTTCTTAACTACCTTTTTTTAACCATCCTTCCTTAATAATTTTTCTTATCCATCTTTTCTTAACCATATGTCCCTGGAGAAGTGTCTCTGCCACAGAATGGAAGATGGGTGAGAAGCCTCATTCCCAGCTGATTGGGTCAGGACTTCTTGGTTTCAATCCCACCTAGGGTTGGAATTCAACTGTAAAACACCAGTTGAGACAGGATTCAGCACCTTGCAGGAATACTAGAGCCTCTCTGAGATAGAACAACAAATATGTTGGAATATAGGGACATGTCCAATGACCCGAGTGCTTTTTCCCATCCATTCTCCCTCTGAAACTGGTTGGTCCATTGGCCAGGCTTTTCCTTTTCCTCTCAGCTTGTCATTTCTCAGGCATCCTGAAATGCAGGTGCCAGGATTTAACAACGGTGAAGGAGTTGCAGGCAGATGCTTCAAAGATTGATCTCAACAGGAGGTTTGCCTCCAGAGCCTTAACTAAAGAGATCAAATTCTCTCCTTGGACAGGATCCTTTCAGAATGTCCTGGAACTCACACACCTGAGCAAGTTCAGCAGAGGCCACTGTCAGGCCATGTGAAAGAGGGAAGTGGCTGGTTCTCTAAGACTCAGAACGAGTCCCTTTTCCATTCAATAGGAAGAACAAGAAAAGGGGATAGTGATAAAGAAAGGATTCTTGAGGGTGGGCTTGGGTGTGTTTTCACCTGGTCACAAACACAGCAGAGATAGTTAAGTGAGGGGCCACTGAGATGACGGAGACCGGAATGACGCTCGTGTGGTGATCCCAGTGGAGAGACCTGGGACTGTTTAGCACAGAGGTGTGGCAGGGGAGATCTTGTCCAAGTGTACAAATAGCTGATGGGAGACTGTAAAGAAGATGGACCCAAGATCTCCTTGGTTCTCACTGACAGGACAAAAGGAATCTGGAACAAAGTGAAACACAGGAGACTCTGTCTGAACATCAGGGAGACAATGTCTGACTGTCAGTGCAAGGGAAAGCACTGGCAGAGGATGTCCCAAGCAGTTGTGGAGTTTTGTCTTGGTTTGAGGGGAAAACCCAAAATATTTCTCAAAAAGCAGAGGAGAGGATTTCTCCACAATAATCATGTCACTCTTTATTAAATTTAAGAAAAGGAACTTGTCCTAGTTCAGCGGGTGGGACCAGTTATCACTGTGTGTGGGTGATCAAAGCTGTGTATTCTACCCCCTCTATTCATTTCCCAAGAACAATGGACTATTTGTGGCAGCTGCCCAGGGAGTCGGTAGCACCTTCACACCCAGCCTGAGGGGGCGTGGCTGCTATGGGCCATCAACGGTTCAAAAATACCCCATGACTCACAGAGTTAATCACCCATTGTGTGAGTCCCTGCCCTGGGGGAGGGACTGGGTGCTCCCTGAGGGTACATAAGCGGGAGGTAAGATGACCTCTGAAACCACTTGTCGGATCCAGTGGAGCAGCAGGACCTTGACAGGAGGAGACCACCCCTCTCGACCAGACTACGACCACCACTCTTGACCAGACTACAGCCATCATCTGCACCAACAGGTTTTTCACTTCCTTTTGCTATGGACTCAGGGGAACCACGTGGGTCTCAGCACAAGGGCTAACAAACCCCTTTGGGTTTGTGCCCCAGGACACTGGGTTATACTGCTGGGTTTTGTGAGTTGAAAGCAATTTCTCTTTGTGTCAGTGTATTTATTGTAATACCGTTCATTACATTGTAACTCTGACTTATAATCTCTCTTGTGGTGGGTCCATTTCTCCTGCCGGTTTACCTTTAAACCAGCACAAACTTTAATTAGAAAATGGATATAAGAAGGATAATTGTTCTTAAGTACTATATATATACATATATATGTAGATGTAGATATAACTGTAAACAGACCAGTGCAAACTACTCCCCCAGCCCCAAAAGTGCAAACAAAAGAGAACAACCCCCAAAACAATAGGTTCCTCCTGGAACAGTCATATTTATCGACAATGTCAGTGTCACATCTTGGCTAGCTGGGAGGTGAATCCTCAGTCTTTTCCCAGCAAGGCAGAGATGAACGGTGCTTTCTTTGTCCTTTGTCCGAAATGAAGAAAGGAAAGCTGAGAGTGAAGGGATGATGATAGTTCCCAGGAAAGCAGATGTGACTCCTCTCCCTCTCTCTTGGGTCGCTGCTGTGGTGGGGCAGGCAGCCACGACACTGCGGGTGACAGTGAAACCGTGTCGGTGACCAAGGCCACAAATGCCGTGCCAGGAGCAACACTAGTGGCAGGAGAGAAACTAACTTACTCCACAGTAGCAGCAAGGAGCAGGAGAAATGGCTTCTCTCCCTCAGCAGCACACACAGCCAGAGCTGTGTGATGTGCCCAAGAACAAAAAAAGAGACAGTGCAAACCCGTTCCTTGCAACACCTTACCCTAATCTGCCCCCACCCAAAACAATCAAGAAGGAAGGTAGCAGTTACCTACGTCTTTTGTTAACTAATGGCATGCACAGTTAGTGGCAGGGAAGCAATTTACATTATCATTTAAACTACAACAAGTTTGCAGCCTTGGAGGCATTCAAAAGCCATCTGTGTGTGGTCTGACCAACCAGCTCTATGTGAGTCTTTCTGAGCAGCGGATTGGGCCAGGTGACACCCAGGGGTCCCTTTCAAATTAAACTGCTCTGATTCCATGTTGTGAGACCTGAGGAGAGGCTGAGAGCAACAACCTTCCTCAGCCTTCAAATGAGAAGCTAAATGGAGAGATGTTTAATCTTCTAACACTTGATGGGAGAATGAGTAGGGTGAGAAAATTTGTTCCTGAACATAGTGGTAGAAGAGAAGTCAATGGACACAGTCTGGAACAAAGGAAATTTTTACAAGAAATAAGAATTTACTCTATTTTGCATGTTTTGTGCATTCCATTGGAGCGTGGATGTAGAGGGGAAACCAACATGAATGACACTCTGGCTGCATAAAGCATTGATTAAAATTCATTTCATTGAGGGTGACACAAAAGGAAAAGGGAGATAGCACAGGTATTGCTAAGACCCTTGAGATGCTGAGAAATTGTAATTTTGGATCATGAGCTGGGGTTTGTCATATGGTGCAAATCCCACCTGTGCTGACATTCACTATCATGATTTCTTAGAGCTTTCAGGGGATTTTCTTAGAAACAGACCACTCTATTCATCATTTCTGTGTTGCACAACATAACCTCTATTAAAAAAGGGGGTTTCACTTCTAGATAAAGCACAAACATCTGACAGCCTTGCAGTGTGCCAAGTGACATACACAGCACAGCGTAGCACAGCAGCTCCTCTGACTCCTTCCTTACGGACCTCCCTGACTGCAGAGCTGTTCCTTTCACATATTCCCCTCTCTCTCCTCTGACAGTAATGCACAGCAGTTTTTTCCCCGTTTTTAAATCGCTGCCAGCACGGATGGTCTCTATGACAAGCAATGAGGCCAGTGTGTCGAGCCAAGTGAGTCCTCTACCTGTCGTGCCCGTTTTCCATTCTTGCAACCACGTGCCCTGAAGGACAATTCTGAAGTACCCATGTGCCAGTGAAGGGGAGGCATGAGAGATCAGATGATGGGGCCAAAGAGAGAAAACTGTGTGTCAGTCCTGCAAAATGTGCTGCAAACCACTCCTGCTCCGGCCACCCGGCCCCGCAGCCTCGACGGTGCGGAGCCCCAACCACCGCCCCGCTCCCGCTGCTATCGCCTCCGCTCCGCATCCAGCCCGGACTCGGCGAGAGCCCGAGCGGCGCAGGCACAGGGCAGATCCCCGGGGCGGAGGTGGCATGGCAGGAGAGGAGGGGAGAGGAGGCGGCATGTCCGCAGCAAAAAGCCGGCGCTGGCGGGGGCAGTGAGGTGCAGGCGGCGGAGCGGCGGGATGCAGCAGTGGCGAGGTGTGGGGCTGGCATTCACTGACACCATCGCCTCTGGAGCTGCCAGAGGATTTTCTTAGAAACAGAGAACTCTGTTCACAGTTTCTACAGCTGAGCAAAGTAACGCCTCTATGAAAAGGAGATGTTTCACTTCTAGATAAAGCACAGGCTTGTGACAGCATTGCTGAGTATATATGCAGCACAACATGGGTCTAGGCATACTCATGTATCCCTTACTGCTCCTGAGCTCTCTGATCCACTCCAGGCAGGCACAGAGATACACCGTTTCAGGAGGCACTTTTGTTTGGGAAAGAGGAGAATAATGTATCTGCCTGAAGTGTCCAGAAGGGACAGTCAGGGTCTGCAGGGCATTGACTGTCATCATGGCTCTAAGCAGTGCATCTCAGAGGTGTGCTGAAGAAGGCGTCAAGGTAGACACTGGGATGTAACCAGGTGCACCCAATACAGCCAAAGTGTCAGGAGATAAAAGTCCCAGGAAAGGAGAGACTGCCAGTGATGTGGCCCTAGGGTCAATAAGGATGGTTTCAAATTTCTCCTCTCAATACAAATTCAAAATCCACATCTTCCTGTAAGTGAAGTCTAAGAAGAAGGAACCATGTCAGGAGCCCATAGGAGGGTAAACTAGATCCTGCTCTTCCACCTGGGAAGACTCCAAAAGACTGAGGATGCTCCACTTCCCTAAAAACCTCCTTTTACACAATGAGGATATATAGCACTTCCATGAGAATGCTCTTATAAGAACCATTAGCATTACCTGTGTCAGTACTCACCTCATTGTAGACGTTTTGTAGAGCAAAAGACATTTTAGAAATTAAAAAAAAAAAAACACCCCAATATGTTTTCTGTGCTGTGATGGGTGCCTAGGATCACTCTGGAGCTGATCTAGAGAAGGGGGTTGGAGGAAGGGTCTCCATCTGCCAAGACATCACCCCTTCATCTGCTCTGCAAGGTCATTGGCACAGGGCTGTCCGAGCCCCACCCCTCACAGGCAGCACTCTGCTGGGTGACCCGTGTGCTACCTGAATGTCTATGCTATGACCTACTGACCCCTCATCCTGTTCCCTGCTGTTGTGGGTTCACCCTTGTGAGCCCAAATTCGAGGTTAGATCAGGCTTGAAGCTGTCAGCTGATTTCAGCTGGGTTGAACTACCAGCTGACTTCTTCTGGCCAGTAGTGTTGTATTCTATACTGTATTACGACATCATTCTTTCCCAGGAAGTAGAATCAGTGTGGGAGTGGCTTGGTCAGTCACTCCACAGCTCCCTCGGGAGAGGACGCAGGATGCTGTCCCAGAGGAGATGGAGAGGGCCTGGCCCACCACTGGCTCTTGGGGAAATAAAATGTGTTGCTCTGGCTCTCTCCTCTCTGCTCGGCTTCTGTTTCTCTGGGGACTGAGTCCTCTGGGGCGAATTGGAGTCTAATTGTGGGTTTGTGTGTTTGCTGAGGGGTGGGAAAGTTGTGTCGTGCTGTATTCTAGCTTGTCTAAGTGTGTAAATGATTCTAATCCTTTTCCTTTTCTGTAAAATACATGTGGTGTTGGTATAAATGTGGTTTGAAGGGGTTTTTTACTCCTTTCCCTCTCTCCTTTCCTCCCTTTACTGTGGGGGGAAGGGGGGAGGAGGCTCTAACTCTGTGCTTGGAGGGTTGGCGGTTTGCCAGCTCAAACCAAGACACCTGCTAATCCCTCAGCCCTTTCCTTATGGAATATGTTGTCCTTGCCACCTCTGGGTTTGTGACATTCAGCAGTCCTGCTAGAGTTCCATTCCTCTCACACTGCATTTTCCCAGGAGAGCAAGACACAGCCAAAGACCCTGGGCTGCTGTCCAGCACGGCTCATCTCCTGTTCCTGGGGAGCTGGAAGACAGGCGTTTGTCCCAGGCAGATGAAGAATGACAGAGGAGAAGCAATAGAGACAGAGAAATCTTCTGTTCACCAACGAAATAGCAATGAGCCCAGAGAGCTAAGGACACCTCAGAAAGATGTGAATCCTCAGTGGAGAAAGTTCCACTGAGCTCCAAAAGCCTAACAGTGGGCGTGCAGCAGAGAAGGTAATTTCAGCTGTGGAAGTGAGGATTTCACTGCGAGCTGACCAGGAACAGGTCAGCTCCTTCCCATGATTGAGGCCCCAGAGTCAGGGAATGTTCAGAATGCCATTGGCTGAGGAAGACACAGGTGCTGCTGTTGAGGAAGGAGGAAAAGCAAAAGGAACATTTCAGGCTCTGAACATACAAGTAATTTTCCTGCCCCACTTTTTCCTTTGCTTCTCCAAGAGAGTAGTTTCCAACAGGTCTGTTATCTAGGGGCTAGGAGGTGTTTTTTTGCTGTCCCTCAGCAAAGAGTCAGGTTGGTCTCTCATGCAGCTCAGTTATTTCATCCTCACTGTCTTCCTAGGCCAACTGCTGGATAAGTGCAGGCTTTTCATCACTGTAACCTTCTTCTTCCACCCAGGAAATCCTCAACAGCATTATCAGGCCCATGTAAAGAAAAGATACTTAGCAGAGGAATATTGCTCTGAATTATCTGCTCATATTTGTGCTTTTGCTTGTGTTCATTCAAGAAGCTCCTGAGTTTTAAAAAGAGAAGGGAAGAAAGTGAAGAGAAACCTCGACTGCTTCTCTGTCTCTTTGTTCTCCTTCAAAACATTTCCACTCCCTGTGTGATCTGATCAATCTGCTGTCATGAGAGGACATCTCAGCTGTCTCTGCAGTCCAACATTCCTTGGACTTGTGCCTCTCATTGTGCTCTGGGTTTGTGTCGTGACGACAGAGCCCGCCTCGCGACCGAGCTGGTGGCAGCAGAGAGGGAAAGAGAGAGGAAAGGAGGGGAGGAGGGGCCGGAGAGGAGGCAGCGCGTACTGAGCAGAGAGCCGGGGCCGGCGGGGGACAGCGAGGCGCGGGCGGCGGAGCGGCGGGATGCGGCGGTGGCGGGGCGCGGGGCTGGCGGCACTGACCGCTGTGCTGCTCGGTGCGCGGGATTGACAATGCGAAGGAGGATGGGGGTCACGGTTTTTGTGGGACGGGGACTGGGCCCATGATTCCTGTCTGACTCTCGTTCTTCTTCTTGATCTTTACTTTTCGTTTCTCTCCACTTTTGCAATCATAATTTCTTCCCTCCATGAAATTACTCCTTCCCAGTTCTCCAGTCTTGGTTACTCCATTCGTTCATGCATGCATGCATGCATCTATCCATCATCCACTCCTCACAACCAACCTCTTTTCCTCACTCTCCTTTGCTCATCTTAACTCTGACTTTCCTTCGAAATATTGTTCATATTCTTGTCTAGAATGAACCACTCCCCAAGAAAAATGTCTTTCCATACTTTATTTTCAGAACATAGCCCCGTCATCTCTGATCTGTTCTCTTCTCCTTTCTCTACTGACATGGACTTTTCTGCAATGTAAAAGTAACTCTTTTTCTCCCTGGCAGTGGCTGCAAGCAGAGCCCGGGTGCAGCAGGTGCCGTTGGCACAGACCACCGAGGGGACCGCTGTCACCATCAACTGCTCACATCCTGAAATCCAGGCCGGCAATTGGATCATGTGGTACCGTCAGCATGCGGGCAGAGGCCCCGAACTCCTAGTCCAAACACTTTCAGGGTCCAAAGAGCTGCCGGACAAGGCGGGACAGATTTTANACCTTACAATTCTGGCACCTGTCATTCCCAGACAAGGGGTCAATCATTGCACCCAAACTGCTAGTGAGGAGATGGTAGCAAAGAGCGTTGTGCTGGGAGTCCTCCTGTCAAGGAGAAACTGTTTGTCTGACTCTGGCCATGGGTGTTTGCAGGAGGTGCTGTTCCCAGAGGTGTTTCCCTTGAGGGGCTTCATGTGGTATGAGGAGAAGTGTGGGAGAACACTCAACTTATAAGGAGTGGAAAGAATACTTTAGAAAATGTACCTACAAGGACGATGTTGCTGAGGACCAACCCAGACCAGACCAGCCACACAGATTAGAGACTTTCACAGCTGAAGTTTAAAAGTTATGCTTTTTATTGTACAGGTTTTTGTTGAGAAAGCTTTCTTGTTATCCCCTCACAGTTGCTACCACTCATGTTTTTTTCCGTTATGGCTTTGTACTTGGTTAATCACCATATTGTCTTCTTCCCCTCATACCCTTTTCCACCTCTGCCCTAATCCCTGGTTTCCTATTGGTTAGTTTTTCTGCTGTTGACAAATTTTTCCCCATTGTCTATCTGGTTGCCCTGTTACTCACTCTGCCCCTATCCTTTCCCAATCCCATCCAAGCTCCAGAACCTTCTCTCAGAACCCTGTAAATACCCATGTTGTCCCTCAACAAAGGCTTTCTGTGCCTTTGTTTCCATCCGGTGCTGAGTTGCTCTGCATCATTTTCTCTTGTCAACAGCTCAACAGAGAAGGGAGAGAAAGCCCTTGTGGGGAACTGAGAGTCAAACACGCAGATCTCAGTGCCTTTGCCTTCAAAGGGGGCCTGCCTCCCAGACACACAGTATGGGGTGCAGAACTGGGAACTGCATGGGAGGTGACGTTCTCCAGGACCATTCCTCCCATGCTGAGGGCTGGTTGTGAACTCCAGGAGGAGCAAAAGGCAGGAAATCTGCCTGTAGCCTCCTATTGTAAGATAATTATGGGGCTTGTTACAAGCAGGGAGTTATTGTTAAGTGTTAGAACAAATCCTGGGAAGGGGGAGTCTGAACATTGTGGGACTTTGGTGGCAGAGGACAGCTAAAATGGACTGAATAAACAATAATATAAATGAAATAAAATGCCATGAGGTTTGTGCAGGGATGTGGGGGAGCTTTTTGGAGCTTTCTGGAAGCCTCCAGAGGGGTGGGACACTGGGCAGCTAAGCAAAATTGGCGGGAAAGGCTGTGAGGCAGCAGCCCCAATCAGGGGCTGTTGCCAGGGCTCTGTGGCCGGGAGTCAAGGATGATAGGATAAGAGGGATTCACCAATTGTCGAAAACTATGCAGCAAGAAATTGCCCCTATAAATGAAACTCCAAATTAGGAGAGGTGGGCACATATGTTTCCAACCAACTGCTGGAGAGCAAGCCAAGAAAGGGAAAAAGGGCAGGAGGGGGTGTGGTTAAGAGGGGTTAAAAGGGAGACCCCGATACTCCCAATGTGTGCTCCTTGGTGGGAAACAGGGGGACACACCTTGTATATAGAGTTTAATAAATTTTTGCTCCACTTTCTTTTCGAAATACATCTTCTAAATTTTTGGAATGCTGAGATTTTTCTCACACTATTGCCTGACAACAGGCTGCTTGGTCTCTTCCTTCAGGCTTCTCCATGCACTTCCACGTACCCCAGGCCCCTTTGGCGCTGAACCTGGAGCTGAGAGGCATTGCTTATCACCAGCCTGTGTCTGCCTGAGAGGATGCTGAAGTACTTGGCTTGGATGGTGAGAAAGGCCCAGCTATGACCTGACTGCCCAAAAATGAGCCTCAGGGTGTTGAACAGCATTTTTCTGGCCCTTTGCAAATCCTGAACACAGTAAGAGTCACAGTTTGCCGCCTTTCCTTGGACTGAGCATGATAACATCTTTAATTTATCTCTCCACAGAGCCTCCGTGGGACAGATGTGTGGAATGCCCAGCATGCATACCTGCAGCAGCAGGGAGAGGGTTTTGCTGCACCTGCTACACTGAAGTTTGGTGGGTGCTTTGGGCTTGCAGAGAGTGGAGAAGTGGTGAACTCTCCATCTTCAGCTCCTCTTTCTGCAAGGTTCCTGGACATGCCATGCATGGAGAGTGTGATATGGCCCTGATTTTCCTGGCAGCACTGGTAGGACTGGCATATTTTGGTGAGGCACAAGGTTGAGGCTGGGCAGGAGGAGGGCAAGAGATTGTCCTGCCAGTGATGGAAGGGGAAGTTCAAGTTGTAACTCTGCAGGAAAGTGGAGAGCAGGGACTGTGGGTGGGACTGGAAAATCATCTGGGAGGTGTCAGCTGTGATGGGAACAGAAGGAAAAATGATTCTGCACCTCCCTTGTAGTGTTCAGACACAATTTTCTATGGGCTGATTTTGCAGCACTGTTTAGAGGAAGAGCAAGCTGCTTGGGTAGAGTCCAAGACATATTTGAGAAAATGCTGTCCACCTGTGCAGGAATGAGCAAACCTGCTAAGGCTGGGTCAACACAAGGAGTGCTGATATTCTTTTCTGGCTTTACAGGTCACATGTAGGTACAGAAAAATCAAGAATGAGCAATTCTGATCTATATAAAACCCTGTGAGACTGAAGGCAGCTAAGAATAAACAAAGTCACAGCTGCTTGGAGGAGTAGTAACTCCCCAGAGGTCTCTCATGCATATCTCCTTAGGTTTCTCACAGCACACCAGAGGTGTTCTTGAGAAGAGTTGAGCTGAGTTAACCAAAATATTGGACTTGTGAGATATGGTCTATAACCAATGGGGAGTTGCAGTTATATGGTGTGAGGTTCAATTTAACCTATAGAATGTACTTTTTACTCTATATAAACTGTGTGTGGTGTGGAATAAATTGGCATTTACTCGATCACAATGATCTGTGCTTGGTGTTCAGTTCCTCCGTGGTATATTTATTGTTTATTTTAGTCATGTACAGAAGGACTCTGTGCTCCAGTTCCCTCCAGCAAGCACCATTCTGGCAGGACAATGTGCAATGTTGCACTGCAATTTCTCCACCAGTTATTGCAGTTTCTACATTTACAGCAGCTTCCAAAATGGTCCCCTCAGATGCTGGTGTGGGTGAGTGTGGTAGTTTTGGCTTTAGTTTCAGTTTAGGCCTTATTTAGGCCTAAGTTTTAGCAGGTTTCAAAGGATGTGACATAGATTAGAAGAGACAAACATCACCTGACCGTCTTGGTTTGAGCTGGCAAGCTGCCAACCCTCCAAGTACAGGGTCAGAGCCTCTCTCCCAACACCGAGGAAAGGGGGGAAAAGAGAGGGGAAGAGAAAAAACTTCAAGCCACGTTTATGCTAAACCCACATATATTTTTACAGAAAGAAAGAGAAAATTAGAAGAAAGTACAAATACACACTCACACAAGTTAGAAACAGCAAGGAACAATTTCTCACTTCTCAGTACACACACAAATCTCACCATTTTAACCCCAAATTATCTTAAAAGACTCAGTCCCCAGAGAGCCAGACCCGAGCAGAAAGAGAAGAACCAACAACAAACATTTTACTTCCCAAGACAACTGCTGGGCCAGTGTTGGGCCTGGTCCTCCCCATCTCTCCTAGGATGGCACAGTGTGTGTCCTCCTGGGAAGAATGCTGTGAGGCGACTGACTAAAAACCACTCCCACACTGGCTTACTACTTCCTTGGAAAAATGATGTCATAATATGGTATGGAATAAAACACTATTGGCTAGAAGAAGTCAGCTGTCAGCTCAGCCCAGCTCGAATCAGCTGACAACTCCAGGTCTAGTCTGAACTTCAAACCCCAAATTTAGGCCCACCTAGGTGAACCCATAACATTGATTTAAGCAACCAAAGATGTATTTCGTATTATCTGACATCATCAAGAAGTGTCACGGGGTATAAAAGAGAGGGAGGAGGAGTTTCTGTTTCTTTCAGTCTCTGCTCTTGACCTGGGAAGACGTGCTGCTTTGACTCCTGAAATTAGCCCTACTGCTGTCCGCGCTGTTTATCTAGGGAGGTGAACATTTTCTTGTTAATTTTTTTCTCTCTTGCTAGGAGGTTTTCTCAGGAAGAGTTTTTGGGAGGCTTTTCTGGGGTTTGGGTGGTTGGAATCTTGGTTATTAACTGGGATGACTTGGTGAAGGTGTTATTATTTCTTTTCATCGTCATATGTATATGTGTTATATCATATTCTGTTTTAAATATTCTTTTCCCTTGTGTAAATATAAAAACCTTACCATTTCAAAGCTTTATTTTTAAGTTCTTTTTTCCCCCACTCCCTTTCCCTGTGAGGGGACCCTTTTACTCTGTACTAGGCAATTGGCCTTTTGCCAGCTCAAACCATAACAGTGAGCAAGTACAAAGCTCTCATGGATTCAGAGGGGTCCTTGTCCAAGATGCCTGCTGAGGACTCCCACGTGTTTCTGTGCGTGTGGAATGCAGAGCTCTAGGACAGCGCTCTCTATCTCTGTGTGCAGAGACCACATTCATGTCCCCAGTGAGAAGTACTGTGCAAGAAGGGCAGGGTGTGTCCTCAGAGCAACTCCCTGCCAAGCACTGCTTGAATGTAGTCCAAATGCAATGCTGCAGCTTTTCTTATCTCTTCACCACAGGAAAGAGCTTCCCTTAAAGGGAGTCCTTTTCCCTCTGGCATTCCTACTGCCAAGCACTTTAACCCCTTCTGCATTTGGGCCATCTTGTCCTCCATGGCAGATCATTCCTTGCTCACAGATTACCATTGCTGAGCAGTTACCATTTGAATTCCAATTCAGTGCACACACGAATTAACACACATGGGTACAACCAAACACATGAGCTCAGAGACCCCCAAAGAGCAACTCACAGGTGTGCAATTATAAAGATATGTGTACAAACATGTTTCCAAATGGGCCCCTTTCCATACCAACATGAACAGCCCCTCCCATACCACATGTACAAGCAGATATTCAAACTCTCAAGCTTACACATATTTATGATGCTGTGCACAGGCATTTGCACACAGATATACATGCATGTTCCTCTACACAGATGTGCACATAGAGACACACACATCTACACACACCTATGACTACACAATTCCACATATTCACACAGGCACTTTTATTGAAGTTCTCCTACATGAAGGTTTGTGCATGTTCTAAAACACACACACTCGTGGACACAATTGTTCCCCCGTCCACTGAATATTTGTGCACACACATGTTTTCATGTGTATCACCACAGACACGTGTATATGTGAGTGCACACATGAATACAGACAGAGGAACACATATATGAGCACCATCATTTAGAACTAGGACTCCTGACACCAGCTCTCAGCCCCTGTAGATAACTCTATCAAGTCCTTCAGACACTCATCATGGCTAGGCTTCATGAACGAAAATTTTGGGAAGGGGTCCACACCTATGGGTGTATCCTTCGAGCCTGTGCAGTAGATTTTTTAGGTGTGGCACAGTGTGCGCAAAACTGGCCCCACACTTTAACTCCTAAGGTTCATCTGCCACGGCCAAGTGAGCTTGGACAGTGTCAGCGAAGGCCTCAGGACTAGAACCTACAGCACCCGGTATTCCCAGGAGCTCTCTCATCCAAGTACTAACCAGGCATGACCCTGCTTAGCTTCCGAGATCTGACAGGATCGGGACTCAGGGTGGCATTTTACTGCCTTTTTGCTTCAGATACTACAGTCAAGGCAAAGCATCAAGCACTGGCCAGACCCATCAGCCTTACTGAGCTGTCCTGGTTTTGGTTGGGATAGAGTTAAAATTTCTTCACTTGCAGGCAGAATGCATGTTTTGGACCAGATTTATCAGGGAGAATCTCCCACGGAGTCAGGAGATTCATAAAGCATTCACTTGCATTATGAAGTTCTTATCAGAGAGCAGTCTCAGTACAGCTGGGTCCAATCCCAGCTCCAGGCATGATCAGTTTATTTCTAAAAGGCTGTGTAAATGTAATTGACGATTTATGCAATTTTGTCCCACAGGATTAACACTGGCAAACAAAGTCTTTTTCTATGACTAAAAGAAAATATTCATTTGATCAATGCTGATCATGATTAGAACAAAAGCCTTATTAGAAAAGTCAAATTAGAATTATTAACGACACAGGATAGATAAATATAACTACTGCTATAGTGCCCTATTGAGAAAATCAATCATTTCAGAGCTAGCTAATGATTATTATGTATAGATTGATATTACTCACCCATACAAGTGACCATGGGCAAATCACTTTTGTTCAGCCAACGTCAAGGTCTAGGAGTGACTTTGGGTGGATTTCCCCCCCTCAAGGGAAATTTCCCTTCCTCACTCCCCCATGAGTGGGTGGAATAACCACATGTAACCCTAGAAAATGTTAGAAGTCCCCGCCATGATAAAATAGGACTGCTTTTTTATAGTATGAAATGTTGAACTGTAAGTCAGATGTTGCTCATCAAGCTGTGCCATCTCAGCACAGAAAATTCAGAGAAGTTTTCGGTACTGTTTCTCGTTGGTTCCTTTATCAGGAACTTTTCCTGCCACATCCTCACCAATGTTAGTTTGTGTCAGGAAATACTGTTCTTCAGAATGTTTAAGACTGATGAGTCAGAGTGGTCTCAGCATTCCTCAATACTAAAAAACAATGTGACGTCTCCATCCATCACTGATCACTTTTTTTCCCCTCTCCCTCTTCTTCCTTTTTCACTCTGTCTTGGACAGTTGGTGTTTTGCCAGCTCAACCCAAGACAGATAAATGGTGGAGAATGTGGGCACAACCAAGGACACTGGCAAGTGTCCCAGAAAGCTGGCAGGGTTCCCAGGAGCATGGTTATAGAAGCATTCCTTGATATCTGCATTGTTTGGGTACGTCCAGAACAAATAATACAAACAATGTTTTCTTGCTACTGGATGCTCGTTTTATCCCTGTTACTGACTGTTTTTGTGAGTTCAAGCAGTTCCAATTGTACCCGCTGTGAATGTTGCCACTGCAAGGAGAAGCCTTACAGCCAAAGCAAGCTGTCTTTCTGTCCTGCCTCACCTCAACAAAGAGCAAACCCCAAGTATGAGTCACATGGTGAACTCAGGGGAAAGACAGGAGGAGGTAGGACAGTGAATCTACTTCTGTGCTTGAAGTCCAGGTATGGAAAGCAAAACTTAAGAAAGCTGGTAAAAAAAGCTGTCCACATGTTGAAGCAGAGATCCCAGAACAGAGCCAAAAACAGCAATAAGACTGCCCTGCCTCCAGCCGCGAGGAGGAGGAGAACAACCAAGTCTCCTGGACATTGCTGAACTAGAGGAGTACCCAAGACTGTACCTCTACACTGACTTGTAGATGACAGCTAGTGCTCCTCTGAGGGTAGCTGGACCAATGGAAGAAGACTAACTGAAAGCGTGAAAAGGCCTATGTGGGCTGTTGGTGTTTGGTGGGACACTGCCACTTGAGTAGAATCTGTGGAGATGCATCATGTGGATGCTCATGTGCCCAAAGACCAAGCTGATAAGGAACATCACACCTGGACTAGCATAAGGGAAACTTGTTCTGGCTCAATGGGCCCCCGATGCCTCCGGCCACCTATAGGTGGATGAGGTCGAGGGGTGGATTTAACCATGAACATTATTCTTACGGTTATCCACAATTGTGAAACATGTGATTGCTATTCTGAACGTCTTGAAAAGGGGATAGTGACTCCAGTGTGAAGATAGTGACCCCTGAAAACGGGATAGTGACCCCAGTGTGGAGATGGAGACCCCTGAGAATGGGATGGAGACCCCAGTGTGGGGATAGTAACCCCAGTGTGGGGATGGTGACCCTAAAAAGGGTATGGTGACCCCTAAGAAAGGGATGGAATAATCCCAATGTGTGCCTCAAGGACATTTAACCCTGAGGAAAAAAAGGTAACTTGCATTTTGAGTTCTGTGTTGCAGGACATGAACCATCAGATGAAGAAGACCTGAGCTGAACTGGTGTTAGTGTCCAATGATGAACTGTTTTTTCCTGCCTGAAGTACCTACCTCATCCTAATGGACTATTGCCTACAATATGGAGGGTGGAAGATGACTCTGAAGAGAATAAAGATTGTTTAAGCACGGTAATAAATAGATGTAGACTTATAGAATACAAGTTTGATGTCATTTGGTATGAAATAAGGGGTGGAAGTTGTAGTGGTTTTAGCTAGGCCTCAAATTAGCAGGCTCAGAGAATCCATGTGGATTGGGAGACAGCTGTCTCCTGACTGAGTAACCAAGGAAGTATTTCATACCAGATGACGAAAACTTAAAATATGTGTGCAGCAGTGGGAGGTGTTAGGTCAGTTCCATTATGGCTGAGGTACAGACAGCACGTAGTGCAGCTCCTGCCTTGCTAGAGTAGGCCCCACTGTTCCTGCTGCCGCTGCTTGCATTTTGTTTGAATTCAGGGAAGATGAAACATTTTGTTGTTACTCTTTCTCTTTCTTGCAGGGTGTCTTTTAGAGTGCTTATGAACCTAGAGTAATAGACTGTATTAACTGGGGAGTGGGAAGTTATTTCTTGTTATATATATAACTTGTGTAACTGTGTGTAATATTGTAGTTTTCTCTTAATTTTCTCTTTTCTGTATAAATACATATAGTTAGTTTCAGCATAAACCTAGCTTGGAGGGTTTTTTTCCTCTCCCTCTTCTTTTTCCTTTGGCTGGCTGGGGCGAGGAGGAACCCTTTTTATCCTGTCTTGGACAGTTGGCATTTTGCCAGCTCAAATCAAGACAGTCCTATGAGGAGAGGTTGAGGGAGATGGGGGCATTTAATCTGGAGAAGACTCATGGGTGATCTTATTGCTGTCTACAACTACCTGAAAGGAGTAAGACAGGTATTGGTTTTTTCTCCCAAGGAATAACTGACATGACAAGAAAAAATATTCCAAGTTCGACAGGATAGGATATTAGGAAAAATTTCATGGAAAAGGATGTCAAGCACTGCCACAGGATCCCTGGGGAATTGTTTGAGTCACCATCTCCTGGCAATGCTTAAAGATTTGTAGATGTGACACTTAGGTTTTAGCGGTGGACATGGCAGTGTTGGACTCTGTGATATGTCTTTTCTAACCTAAATGATTTCATAATTCTGTGAAAGGACCGGTGCTGGAGCAGTTCATAAAGAAAAGCAAGAAGGGGCCATGTTGAAGTTTGTGAAGGACTGTCTCCTGTGGGCAGGACACAATCCTGTGTCAGGAGAAGGGCATGATAAGAAAGAAGCTGCAGAGATGAAGTGCTTGTGAACTGATTACAAACCTCATTCACCTTCTACCTGTGCTGTTTGATAGGGGGAAGGAGAAGATTTGCGTGAAGCTGAGCCTGGGAAGAAGGGAGGGACGTGGGAAGTGTTTTCAGTTTTGGTCTATTTTTCATTATCCTACTCTCTTGTCTCTTGTTAATTGGGGCCTCTCCAGTGAGATCTTCTCCCATTTCCCTCTGTTATGACAAGATCAAAACCATAGGACACGACAAAGCCAACATCAGCTGAGATATTCATTAAGTGCAGGTCTCACTGTGGAAAAGGAGAAGGGGCTTCAGACTCACATGATAATCAAGCAGAAGGAGGCAAGAGAAGTGGATGAGAGAGCAGGGACTGGGGCTGCCTTTTATACTTGCCCTTCCCTTCTGCAGGACCAGGGGCAGCCTTTGCAGAGGTAACAATTTCCCCACAAGCTCATCTTGAATGCAAACCAGCACAGCTGATGACATGGGCAGTTTCCAAACTGCTGCTTTTACATTTACAGATTTGTGCCATGCCGTGCCTCAGCGGTGGCTTTGTTTGAACCCTGGGATAAAGTGTTCCAGGATGTCTAGGGCAATTCATGCAGGGAGTCACCTCAGCTCCAGAGCTGAATAGATCCAGAGCAGGCAAGTGACGTGCCAGTCTGGATCATTCTCCTGGGGTTGTTTTAATGTTGTTCTTTGGAAGAAGCTGCAGAAATCCTCCATGGATATCCAAGGGCATGGGCCATGTCATTCTCTTTCCCTCCTTCTTCATGTCACCCTGATGGTCATTGGTTGTTGCCTTCTCACATGTGTGCATTGGGTGGCTGGTTTTGATCCCATCCTGCCTAATATGAACTGCAGGAAAGTATTCAGGCCTGTTCTGATTTGTCCTTCTCTGTGCAGCCTTTGAGTACACAAACAATGCCTCAGGCTTGCCTGGGGCCTTGTCCTTCCCCACAATGCTCCAGTCCTGCTGTGTATCCTCAGCAGAGTCCATGTGTTCCTTTGTGTGTTCCTGGTTTGTGTGCACTTGTGTGCAGCTGGGTTCCACATGAACCTGTGTGGAAATTTGTGCTTGAGTCCACATCAGTGTGCCTGAGCCTCTGTGTGAGTGCATGTGTGCATGTGTGTGTGTGTGTGTCTGTGCGTGCGCATGCGTGCTCACACGTGTGTATGTGTGTGCACCTCCTTGTGTGTAACTCAACAAGTGAAATGTGCTGATCACACTTAGGACACTCTGCTCTGTCCATGAGCTTCACAGAGCGGCATTTTCCCAGTGTCAGAAGGAGCCTTAGTGCAGCTGAACAAGGAAATACCACTGGTTTCACATAGGTTTTCATTCTTAGCTTATTTTAGTTTAAAATGTTGTGACTGCTTGACCATGGCTGGAATCTCTCAGTCCACACATACACAGACACACTACTCCAGAGCGGTACACAGCTGTCATGTCCTGTGCTGGATGAGGTTGGTTTTGTGCATAGGAAGGGATCCTGCCCACCTCATATATCCATTTGAGTGGATCTGCTTCCAATGCACTGTTGGTGTCTGTGGTGAGACAATCCCCACTGTATGTTGTGGAGCCTCCTGACAAATGTACCTGTGCAGCCCATTGACCAGGTACTGAGTCAGGCAGAGACTGAGACTTTGTCCCAGACAGGGACTGAAGGAAAGGGACATGGCCCCAGCAACACAGAATATGCTGAGATGGAAGGGATCCATCAGGATCATCGAGTCCAGGTCACCCCAAGAATCTCACCATGTGCCAAACGGGACCACAGCTCCTCCAGGCTGCACTCAGCCGTTGCCACCCCTGCTGGGCCTGAGCACTCATGTGGCTTCCAGAAGCCACCAGCGATGCTGTGACCGAAGCACAAACACCTGTTCAGGAATGAACCCTTCACTGTCGCTGCCACCGCTACCCCAGCCCTGCAGGGTCCCTCAGAGTCCGCCTGCGGCAACCCTTTCTCCAGCCTGGACAAGGCAGTGCCGCGGGAGCCATGGTGGCCCCTCAGCCCCCGGCACTGGCGCCGGTGGGCAGGGATCCATCGGCAGTGCCTTGGCCAACCCGGCCTGGAGCACCACCAGCCATGAGTCAGCCACTGCTGCTCTGGGCAACCTATGCCAGGGCAGGAGGGGAGGGCAGAGAGCCGGGGCTGACGGGGACAGCGAGGCGCAGGCGGTGGAGCAGTGGGATGCGGCGGTGGAGGGGCGCGGGGCTGGCAACGCTGGCCACGATGACGCTCGATGCGCGGGGCTGCCAGAGGGCGAGGGTGGGGATTGAGAGCTGTGTGATTACGGGAGCTGGGCACAAGACTCATCTCTGACCCTTTGCTTCTTCTCAATCCTTACTTCTCCTTTTCCCCAACCTCTGCAGTCATACTTTCTTCCCTTCATGAAATCATTCCATGCCTCTCTCCCATCTTTGTTACTCCATTTTTTTTCCCTCCCTCCCTCCCTCCCTCTCTTCCTCACAATAAATCTCTGGTCCTCAGTCCCTTCTCTTCTTAACTCTGACTTTCCTTCAAAACATTCCTCATACGTCCTTCTCCCAAACCTACAGCTCTCAGAGAAATAGTCTCTCCATACTTAATTCAACTTTGTGGTCCTCTGCCCGGCACGATATTTTCCGCTGATGAATAGAAACTCTTTTTCTCCCTGGCAGTGCCTGTGGCCAGAGCACAGGTTCAGTAGGATCCATTGGTAGAGACCACCGAGGGCACCAGCACCACCATCAACAGCTCACATCCCAAAATCCAGGTCAGAGACACAATCCAATGGTACCATCAGCTCCTGGGCTGAGGTCCCGAATTCCTTGTGAGCGTTCACAAAGGATCCAGAGAGCTGCCGGACAACGTGGGACAGGCGTTGGTGTCACCAGACCATAGCTGGAGCTCTCTGTGGCTGTCCGGGCCCTGTTTTTGGGACATGGCAGTGTATTTCTGTGTCCTGGGAGACACAGGCAGAGGAGCCGGAGCTGCGGCCGGGCACAAACTGCCGCGGGCAGGGCCGGGCGGTGAGCCAGGCCAGCAAATAATCTCTGTGACGAGCAATGAGCCCAGAGTGTAGAGCCTAGCAGGTCCTCTACCTGTCTTGCCCCTTGTCCATTCTTACAACCACGTGACCTGAATGACAACTCTGAAGTGCTCACGTGCCGGTGAAGGGGAGACCTGAGAGATCAGATGATGAGGCCGACGAGAGAAACCCGTGTGTCAGTCCTGCGAAAGGCGCTGCAAACCACTCCCACTCCCGCCACCCGGCCCTGCAGCCTCGGCGGTGCAGAGCCCCGACCACCACCCCGCTCCCGTTGTTCTCACACCCGCTCCGCAACTAGCCCGGACCCGGCGAGAGCCCGAGCGGCGCCGGCGCAGGTCAGAACCCCGGGGCGGAGCTGGCGTGAGAGGAGAGGAGGGGAGAGGAGGCAGTGCGTCCGGAGCAGAGAGCCGGGACGGGCGGGGGCAGCGAGGCGCGGGCGGTGGAGCGGCGGGATGCGGCCGTGGCGGTGCGCGGGGCTGGCGGCGCTGGCCGCGCTGATGCTCGGTGCGCGGGGCTAGCGGCAAAGCAGAATGGGGACCGGGGCAGGGGCTGGAGTGTTTCCCCAGAAGCTTAGCTCCAACTCTTTTTTGTCCTTCTTCCACATCTCTTTTTATTATCCAGCCTCTCTGCCATCTCTCATTCCCAGAAGTCTTCATGATCTGGGCTGCTTGCACACATGCCTGGCTTTCCATGAAGTCACATTTTCCCCCCTCTATATTCAGCAGTTATTATTACTGCCCTGAATAAAGCCATCTGTTCTTCACTATAATACCCATTCTTCCTTTCTCCATCGGTCCATAGTCTCACCCATCCACCCATTATATGTGTCCCTGACTTCTGTCTAATGTCTGTGTGCATGAATTTCAAATTTTCTACATACTATTGCAGTGTGGATCTTTCTTACACCTGGTGTTCCTGACTCTTTTTCTGGTAGAAGAATCCCCAGAACTGGGCCATTTTTTGGTGATCTCTGTCTTTTTGTCTTTCCTTCCCAGTGGTAGCTGCAAACACAGACCAAGTGCAGCAGAACCCGAAGGCAGAGACTACTGAGGGCACTGGCGTGAACATCACTTGTCTGCATCCCGAAATTGTTGCAGACTTCACTTATTGGTATCGTCAGTTCCCATACCAACCTCCCCAGCTGGTAGCAATGGCTGCCCGAGGAACAAAACCCGTGCTGGAGCCTGCGGGACAGATGTCGGTGTCACCAGACCGTCGCTGGAG
>VWZD01012025.1:13439-263453 GCA_013396695.1 Sakesphorus luctuosus | reverse complement strand
GGGGGTGTCCCCGGAGAAGTTAACAAATATACCTGGAGGATAAAATACAGCCTTAAGCTCTGGTTACAGCTGTAACCAGCTGGATCTGTAGCAGTATAAAACCCCTGCATCCTTGTTTCACACCACAAGTTTATAGGGAGCATGTATGCATGTATTTGACTATGTGGCTGTCTGTACCTGTCTTTGAAAAGTGGACGTGTCTTTTTGCAGCCATTGCTAATATCATGGCCAGATGGTTGTCTGGATTATGCGTCTTCCTGCAAAATGTGCATCATGTTAATAATCTGTGCCAACCAAAAGAAAATGTGGAGCTCACACCAGAAATCTGATCGACTAACATGAGAACTTTGTATAAACTCACACTGTTTTAGATTTCAGGTAGTTTGAATTTAATACTTAGAAAACAAAATCATCTTTTAATACTTAGTCAACAGTCTGCATAAATACCTTCCTACCAGAACAGTTTGAACTTTTTGTGGCTCCTGTTAGAGATGTTGATGTGTGTTTAATAAAAAGTGTCTACATGTCAAAGATTTTGACAGCAGACAATCCCATGTCACATAACTCTCTATTCATAACACCTTCCCTTATGTTCCTCATGTCTCGTGAGCCCCACAAGGAACTTCACAGATATCCCCATGGTCTCCAAACAGAAAACATGCAGCGATACTCCAGAGATGCAGTGGCTTACAGCTGGGTACCAATAATAAACAGCATTAGAAGGTTTCATACTAAGTTCACAGAATCACAGAATATGCTGAATTGGAAGGGGTTCACAAGGATCATCAAGTCCAACTCTTAGTTCTGCACAGAACCATCCTCAGGAATCACACAAATTTCAAGAAGTTCAGCAAATGTGGCTGTATAGAAGAGAGGGGAAAAAACCTTGATGCTCATGATTCAATTTCAGACAGCACCTGTAATTATAATAGTGAATAAGCCATAAATAAATGCATAACATCTCCCCAGGTGATTAGAAACTATCCTGGGCCAGAGATTTTTCATTAGAACTAAAAAGTGCAAGTACAAGTAATAAAGATAATTTTATCAGAAGGAATGTTACTTTCTGTTAAGTGCTTGCGGCATCTCCACAACATTAATCCCAGCGTATTGACAGGGTCCAGTCTACATTAAAATCAGCAGCTGGCAATTAGAAAAAAAATGCTGTGCTGGCTTGCAAAGAAAATGTGATTTGTGAAACTCTCAAGGTTTCAGTCCAGGAGTTTTGTTCTAAATGTGCTGCCTCCAACATTTTGAATACTCAGATGAAAACAAAGTGCTCCTCTAATGTGACATGTCATTTTGCATAGTGTTCTGTTGGGTCCATTGCTCTGATTATTGTCTTTCTAGGAATAATACCAGTGCCTGCTTGAGATTTGGACAAGTAGCATTAATAGGATAGAAAAGAAGAGGGCAGCTGTTTCATGATGACATTTAGATAGATGATCTGTCTGCTACTTAATCCACATGTCATCTACATATCCAGTATCACATAGAGATCCAGTACATATCCAGGCGACCGTCTAAAAAAGTTTATGTGAGAAAACACTTTAAACATAAGTGTGTTTGCTTATCACACTGCCTTACCCACAGACAAAGACTACTGTTTTGCAATTTCACTAGCCATACTGACAGTCTTCCACCTCTTGCTGTAGCATAAAGTTTGACTCTAAAATGACAGTGTCTACAGATGTGTTTAATAAATTCTGTATATGGAAGTTCTCAGTCTTGTGAGGTAAAGACCTTGCTGGTTAAGCATTCACACTCTGAGGTATTTATTTCTAATGAAGGATCTTGTGAGATTTTCTTGTTGTGAGAGGCATAGTCACAATAACTGTGATACCAAATTGTGTTAGGTGTGAAAGGCTCCCTAGGGAGTCAGGAGCTCAAGCATGATTTACAACCTGAAGCTGGGTCTGTAAATCTCAGGAACTCTCTGTAATCCCAGTCTATCATGGTCTGATGTCTCCTGCTTATAACTGTTGCTGGGTGTAATCATGTTCTCGGTACAAAAAGCATCTGGTAATGGAATAATGCTCACATTTTGTTGCAGTTGTCATTTTTTCTGTTTTGTTTTTCTGTTTGTCTTAACAAAACCATGTCAATAGAAAGCTTAAAGTAATCATAGGAAAAGTGCAATGAGGTCTGAATTCAAGCAGCATAAACAAGATTATTTAGGGCAAAGTAAAAGTCAGTAAAAGAATGGAGTGATAGGAATTTTCACTCGAGTGGAAAACTCTTAGTTATACAGCGTATTTCCAAGAAAGGAGACTGGAAGCTATTATAATTTATCTGCATTCAGTACTTTGGGTCCTGTACCAGCCCAACAATACCATGCTTTATTTCTTTTCAGAATATAGAATTTCACCTGCTGAGAAAGCATGTAACCTGTATTGACTAAAGTGTGGGGCTGCACACAGAAATCACTCCTTGCTTCTTAACTCCTTGCAGTCTTTTTGAGAATTCCTGGGAATTGCTGCACTACAAAAGCCTGTGTACTTCTCTTAAAATCCCCAGCCCTCTTCCTTTTTAGTGCTTAATCAAGGTGAAAGAATATACTAATGAATAAGAATTGTGAGCCTAATGAGCAAGAATTGGGTTTACCTTTCTGTAATGATTTGCTTTCTTGCAGCATGTTATTGAGCTCCAGCACAGCTTTGTACACAGGGCTCCTGGCACAGAAAAACCCAGGCAAACAAGGCAAACAAAACCAGGCTTCATGCTGTGTGGAAACCAGCTTATTTATGTTGGTATGCTTAGTAGATATTTTCTTGAAAACCTACCTTTGGTTTAACGACATCTAAAATTCTGTGTGTTATGTTATTCTCCTCTAGTTCCTGGTGCTTTTGTTAAATTTTAAGAAGTTGCTTGAATAATGCATGATATCATATGAAGCACAGAGCACAGAGTAAATCTGTTAATCAATGAGTATGAAATTAGAGATGAAAACAAGATAAAAGCATCTTTTCAGTCATGTACTCCATTCCTTGTCAGAAGGTGTTTTTTTCTGTGTAATCATCAGCACTTTGTCCCATTTTATTTTCAGTGGAGTAAGAACTGGGAATTTTATCATTGCATTTGTGGGGATGAATAGGAATTTATTCTTTGTACAAATCCGGCATTTTGCCCTGCTTTTTGTACAGTATTTAAATTAGATCTCTTTTGAATATACCTCCACAAATGACAGTTTGTATGGCTTAATTCTGTAGAAATGGGTCCACTTTTTCATTGGCATTAAATTTCTTCCAATGTAATCTGAATCTTCTATTTATGGTTCAGAAATCTGTGCGAGTTTTTCTTCTATACAGTGAGAAACTCTAAATAATTAAAACTTAAATGCTTTTCTGAGAATCACATCTGTTTCTTCTTGTGGAAATTTCCCCTCACAGATGTTTCTTTTTTCCTCATTTCTTTTAGGGTGCTAATGACATTATAATCCTATTCCAGACACTGTTAATAACGCAAATCTTCATTATAAGCTTGTCTAGTTACAAGAGGACAACTGAGACCAAAGACAGGATGTGACAGATGCTCTGCCCTGTCTTTCAGTAGACACTATCTTCCTACAGGTGTTTTTGGACTGCTCTGTCACTGGTCAAATGTCATAATTTAAAACCATCATAGAATGGTTTGGGTTGAAAGGGACCTGAAAGATTATTTAGTTCCCAACCCCTCTGCCATGGACAGGGACACATTCCACTACACTAAGTTGCTTTGATCTCAGAGTACCCTCTGATTGCCTATTTCCTTTGGATTAGGAAGTATAAAAATATATAAATATAAATATATATCACATATAAATCACATACATATCACATATAAATGTATCTACTTTTATGTATGTTTATACATACAGAGGCAACACCATCAGGGAATATAAAAAATAAGAACAAAATGCTGTCTTCAGAAGCATGTGGTGTGTGAAGATAGTGAGATAAAGCCTCCAAATAATTCCCAAGAAAGGCCACCTGAACCAGAAAAAAAAGGCAATAGTCCTGTGAATTGGAAACTGTTTTGTGGAGAGAGCAGGTAGTGGGGAAGTCACCTTTGCACAGCTCTGGCAGAGCATACAGCTGCCTGTAGGGCACTTACTGGGTCTGGGATTCTATCAGTTTCCTTGCCTTATTGTTGGTGACCTGACAGAAAGTTTCACAAGCTCAGGCTGAATGGCTGAGGAGGGAGAAGGCACAAGTGTGCTGGGACATGTCCTTATCCAGGCCTGCTGCAGTCAAAAGGAGAACAGGTGTAGAAGGTAAGGTGGAAGTGGTGCTTGATAGGGAAAAAGAGACTGAGGAAGCCTGACTGGAGTTCAGCATCATTCACACTCAGTGACCATTCTTGGCAAGTGAGTCCTTGAGCTCGGATGAGTTACTCTCCACACTCCTGGGGCTCCACCTCCTCATACAGCCCCTGTCCACTCACAGCACATCTTGCTTCTACCAAGGCTTCCTGTGCTCCTGCCTGGCTGCCCTAGGGACCCTTACACTGACCAAAGTCAGGCTCCTTCCCTGGGCAAAACTCCCATCCCCGAATTTCTGGTCTTGACCGTAAGCTGCCATCCCAGAGGCACCGATGTGAGGTGGGCTCCTGTGGAGGGGTGAGCAGCTAGCATGGACTGGGTGGTTATTTTAAAACCAGGCTGAGACAAGAAGCTGGAGTTTCAGGCTTTGCTGCAGATTTCTTATGTCTTCTGGGTGTCACTGTGGTTCCAGTGACACTCTCTGTGTTCCCTGAGGGGATCCCTAGTTTGTGTGCTCTTTTCTTCATGGGTATCCCTTCAGAAAGCCTATTCCCCTTGCACACACACCACCTGTCAGTACTTCCATGAGGAAGTACTCATTGAGGCCCCTGTTACCTCTGGGCCCAGGCACCAATGCTCCTTTGTATAGCAGATAGACCAGTTTAGTTGATATAGACTGGCTTCTTGCACCCGGCAGCAGAATTGATCAGGTCCTTGCTGCCATTGTTTTTTTCCCTGTTTTCTTTACAAGCCGGCCATCTGTCACCCAGAACTTGAGAATTTGCACTCAATGGACACTCAGCCTTCAGTGGTGAAAGTTCCTGCAATTTTTGCCAGACTTTAGCATTCCTTTCCATAACTTTGCAGCAGTCCCAGGTCTGCATCGGTTCTTTAATTCCATGATGCTGTGATAAGCAGAGTCTGCAGGGATTGCATATGCTAAAATGTAGACCAAACATGTAATAAACATGAGAACAGTACTGAAATAAAACCCATTTTCTCCTTCATTTTACAGACTCCTACTCTTGTGGCTGTCTCATTCACACTTAGCTAAACATTCTCTATGTTAAGGGGTGCATCATAACAATTTATTGAAAGTGTCTACCACATTGCAAAGTTTAATATTACTTGAAGTCATTGGATTCTGCTGAAGTGGTGATTATATATTATTTTTAGATCCTTATCTCAGGAGATGAAACAGCTCAATACACCAAATAAGAAACGCACCTCACAACTGTAGTAGGTGGGCTGTGTATGTGAGATGAGGCCAGCAAAGCTGCCAAGTGTGATACAATTCCACCATGAAAAAGGCATCCTGTAATTTAACTCTGCAGGTTGAAGTTATGTTCAGTCCTGTGGTTGTCAACATATGGAAATTGAGGGAGGAAAGGTTTAACATTCCTTAAGAGACACAGAAAACAGATGAAACTGACATCAGAAAGTCCAAGAATTTTTTTACTTTATTTCCATTTCCCCCAAAAGGATGAGATGAAAAATGGGCTATATTAATGGAGTTAATGCAAAAGGGTAAAAATAATTATTGAAACAAAGCTGTCATAGTTCCGGTAGAATAGAGCATCTGCTTAAGATGGATATAAAATGGAGATCAAGAGATGAAGAGAAAAATCTAAAGAACAAATTATTAAATTAAGTGAGAAAATACCAAGTACTTTAGGTCTATGAAGACATTAGGAAAGTGAGTGAATCATTATAAGTCAAGCCTGTTAGAGAGGAGATCAGTAGAGGCCATGCCAGAATGATAAGGGAAAATGCCTCTTCTCACCTCAAACATGAAGTGGTAAAGCTAAGTAGCACAATTAAACTCAGTCAAAATATTTGAGCAAGACTGCACTAGTCCACTGGTTTTGTAGGAAGTACAGGGCAGTCACTAAACTACTACCAATAACACCCACTTCTAATAATATCTTCCTGTGGGACTAAGTGTTCCAAGGGACAGGTTCCTTTCTTATCCTCACAGCCTAACTGCAGTGCAAGGATTACTGTCAAAAGACTAATATCCTCTTTTACTTAGACAGAAAAGGGAACAATTTGGTGGTGGCTTATATTTGAAGACGACTGCTTTTATGAAAAGATTTATTTCAGAAAGAATAGACTTAAACATCCTTCTGTAGCTCAGATATTTCCATATCCATTTTCTCCTGTAAGTACTTTTTCTCTCTAGAAGCTCTCACTACAATCATGTCAAGGTATAGAAACTGCTCAGTACCAAACTCTGGATGGCATACATTCTTTCACCCAGCTATTCTCCTTTTTGATTTGACTATGAACTTTCAGCAGTTTTCTCTGTTTTTCTTGCCTCCTCTCCCTTCCCAGAGCAGCCACTTAAACAATAATCCTCTTCTAATGCTGTGTCTACAAAGAAAGGATGCCTTTTTCTTTTTGCTGACCAGGTAGAAAAAAGCGAATGCAACGCAACAGTGAAATGTAGCAAAGAAGGACAGCTTGCTCCCAGTGCCACATTTCTACCACTATAAGATGACTTTGGTAGTCAAACTGTACTCATTTGGGCTCATATGAGTCAAAATGGCACTCCTTTAATTATCACATTTTGGAGAGCTTTTTGAAAGATGTGGGTATATCCACTATTGCTACTGGGGAACACAGAACAATTAAATGTGTCTTTAGGCTGCTTTCTGCCAACCCCTTTCACTGTCTCTTTAGACAAGTATAAAGAACGGGTCATGAGCTGGTTAAGTTTTTCTTCCATCCTGCCCTCTTATGCCCTTCTGCCTCCCTGCTGCATAGGCAAGACCATGTTTGCGAGACCAGGATGTGTAGAAGTTCCTTCTGTGGGACCTGTACATGTCTAACCACAATGACAAATGTTTGCATGGCCCGTTGCCCAGTCAGCTGCAATCTGCAAGTCTGGGAATTCCTGAGGCACCTGAAATATCAACGACAGAAAGATGTGGGACAGAGGAAATGACTAGAGAAAAACAGAGAGAGATTTAAAATATTTCTATAAGTTTACCTGATGCTACAATCTCTGTGTTCTTTGTGAGTTTTGGTATTCTTTTAATTATTTTTTTAATTGTGAATATCCGCAGTTTAATTGGGAAGGTGAAAATATTACCAAAGATAACATCTGTAATACTCACTGTGCAGTTATGGGCACAGCATTTTCTAAAAGTACTTCTGTGTACTTGCATTAGATTGGAAAGAAGGTACCTAGCAGAATTAGACTATCCCTTATGTGTTTATTAAGATAAGCTTGTTGCTAAAAATGACCACCTGGTGAATAATAATGCAGCACTAGGAAATAAATTGAGAAGCTATTCAAATTTTTAATCTCCAAGGTGACTATGGCATAAGATACCAGCTATTTTTGAAGAGTAAGTGGAAGCTTTTTTAACCTACTGGAACACACTGAAAATGTTGAAAAAATTAGTGGGTGAAGGACAATGGATGAGTATAATAAAATTGCCAACAAAAGATTCTGATGGAGGTCCTCACAAGAGACTATTAAGAAACTTTAGTGGTCAGAGGTTACATCCTGCCATGGATTAAAAGTGGTTAAAAGATAGACAATAAGGTAAAAATAAATAACCAATTTTTCAGAAGAAAGAAAGGTTAATAGTGAGTTGCCCCAGAGCTGAACATTAGGAACTACCAGTCTGTTATGAAATATGTGTATAAATGACCTGGAGGAAGGATGGATTGGAGAACTAGTTGAACAGTAATTGAACAATTGTTTTAGGTAATCTGATGAAGATGGGTGAAGACTAGACATTTTCAAGACAATAAAATCTTAGATTAGAAAGGTTTCATAGGTAAGTTGTTAAACTGTGAGTCAGGAAGTACAGGTACCAGTGTATAGCAGGAGGAAAATGAGTGAAAGTATTGCAAGTAACATTGCCAAATGTATTTTTTTTTCAAACTGTTTGCAGAAATCTGATTATTCTGAGGAAATTTGCTTGGAAATATACTAATATGAATTACTGTTAAGTTCTAATTTCTGGTGTGCTTCAGGGACTTACGTAGACAAGAAAACAGCCTGGTGACTGAAGTGACTACCTAGTCTGTAGGCATCCTGTCTCTTATTTATATTTTGATTTGTCTTTATTCCACAAAAAAGAAAGTCATCAGATGACTTTTTTAATTAATATTTGGTGTTGTATGTATAATGCTGACTACAAATTTTTAGGGTTTTGTTTGGGTTGGGTTGGGTTGGGTTTTTTTGGTGTGAAAATTTTCAGTCTTGGTTTCATTATTGTACAAAGTTGATTTTTGAAAATTTTGGAAGCCTCATCGAAGGAAACAGTTGTCATCTTTGATGAGTAATTTCACACTTTTTTTTTTTTGTCTGAGTCCCAGAAGACATCTAAAATCTTGCATTTATCTTTACTTACCTACTTTCGAGAAATGCTCATTTTTATAAGCAAGTATTTCAGAGAAAGGCTTTAGTGTGAATAACTGGATTAAGTCTCTACTTTTACAGAACATAGATTTGAGGTTTAGCTTTGGCCTGGATCATTCTCCGATGTGATTCATTGTGTGGCTATGTGAATGTATGCACACAGTGAAAAGAAAGGAGGGCTGTTTGCCTCTTCTAAAACCTGCCATAATTTCTTCTTAATTGGGGCCTTAGATCAGAGGAACTTGTCTTGACTAGATCAGGAAAATAACTGTTAAAATTACTGCTACAGGTAAGAGTTGTCATGAGAACTAATCATATCTGACTAAATTTAGATGAGTAATTAGAAGATTCTCAGATTTGGAAACCATGCTGGAGATCAGAGATGAGGTAACGTGTGCTCAGGGTGAGGCATGGAGGGAGCCTGTAACATCAGCAGAGCCAGTGAGGACGTTTATAAGACACTGCAGTAGGGAGCCAGCCCCAGACTGAATATGGGAGGAAATGGACAGGAACCTTTCCTAGGAACCCTTTTCTAGGACTGGGTACAACTTCTTCTAACCAGGAAAGCAGTGGAAGTCACAGAAAAAGGAGGGAAAGCCTTTTCAGGAAGTGCACAGTGTCAGAGCTGCTATATATGCATATGTGTATGTGTGTGCTTGTGAAATCTGTACTGGGCACTTTCAATTGTCTCACCCACAATACTTCTATTTTTCTAGTTCAACTAGAAAAGTTAGTTTTCAATTTAACTATAGGAATTCTGAACATCTTGCATTGCATTACCCTTAAGTTGAAGGCATGCAAATCCTTCATACTTTGAATTTCTTGGAATCCAGCCATGCCTCTAAAAGATGCATGAGGAAAATCTGAGGCATCACTGCCAAGGAGATGGGCACCCAGCCCTGCAGAGGGACTGCCTGGAAGGGAGGAAGGGAATAGTGTCTCAGGGTTTGAGGTATCAGTTGAGATGGCTGCCTTGGATTACAAATGTGTTTTTGGGACTCTCCAGTCGCCCTCTACTATTCTGTGATTCCTCTTTCCTCTCCCCCCACCCCATGAGCTTTTTTATAATTCTTTTAGATATCTCAGTACTATTTTTACAGCTGAAAACTGCTCTATTCCCTTTTTCATGCCAATGAAGAGCAAAACTGGAGATGGGGCAGATGCTTGGCAAAATCACATTCCCTGTTAGTTTAAAGTGGCTTATTCTTCTTTCATACTGCTGTTGATCTTGTGCCAGCTATTGAATGCAGAGAGTAAAATTCAGCTTTTATGACAGCCACTAGGACCTTGTCTTGAGGGACACATTCCCAGAAACACAAGTAGAGAAAACCTCCACTGCTCTTTCCTTTGGTAGTTGGATGTAAACCAGCTGGATCCTGTTGTTGCTCATCTCTTAGTGTCTAGGATATTGAAACAAAGGTTTCAGCACTTGAGATGCTCAGATACTTCAGTCACTCAAAGAAGACATAGGTACACTGGAAAAAAGTCAGTGGGATATCTTTTCTAATATTTATGTAGAAACTGTGAAACTCCCTACGACAAGTTGAAAGCTTGCAGCATTTCTTAAGGATTTGGTAATTTAAGTACTAATAGTATCTGCAATTTCAGAGACAATAAGGTCTCATCTCTGGCATATGTTCAAAAAAATATACTAGATTTGAAGTGTTACTATATTTAAAATCTTATTTGAGAGTAAAGCTCAGTATAGGTTAAAAGTAGCTCAGGCCTTTGTGGAGCAGAAGGCCTGCTAGCAGGGTTCTTAATGAACAGAAATTAAAAAAATTGTGAAAAACCTACACTAGGAAAAAAAATAGCTCTTCCTTTTCATTTTCAACTGTCCTATTCTTCTCCCACCTTTGTTCTTGTATTTTTCTCCTCCTTTGCACTTCATCCTCAACAGTTCAATCTTTCCCTTGTTGTCTCAGGATGCAAAGATTCTGCTTCTGCCATCAGGTCTGTGCTAGATGTATTGGTTTTGACCATGTCAAATCTAAATAGGTGAAGACACTTACCTTCTCCTCTTCTAGGTGTGAAACCATCTCAGTAGGAGTAGCTGTCAAAACACAGGCTCATTACTAAAGTGGCTTCTTAGAGAGTTTTTTTCTCTTAATGTAATTATTGCACAGGAGCTACACAAGCATGTAAAAATTTAGTTCACCTTGCTTCTGGCCCTGCCTTACAAAATTGCCAGGAGGCTTTTGGACAGTACTTTTGGACAGTGGGGACTAAAATGAGGTGATAATACCTTCTCTCTCAGAAATGAGATGTTATCATTCCTCTTGTTATTAGCTTGACTTGATAAATTAATAAAAATATGTTTTGGCTTATTAAGAATAGAAAAGAAGATTATAAAGAACCATGAGAGGTGAAACTTTGAATTTCTGTTTAGGTAAAACTAGAAACCAGGAAGAATCAAAGAATCTGAAAGTGTCAAAGCAGTGAAGGAAATATTCTGCTAGACAGAGGTCTGTGTAGTCAATTCTTTCAGTGCATTTATTTATGGCTGATATTCTTGTGCAATAAAGCAGTTTCATATCACTTTCACCTAGTCATTTTTCTCAGGAATGCATGAATCAGAATGACTTTGGCTCAAGCATTGAAATGGATGATTGTTACAGGGTATTACTGGGGCTCTGAACTGTAGTGGGATAGCGTGAGCTTTATGGTATATTATGGTATTCAATATACCATAATATTCAATAGTATTAGGAGGGCTTTTCCCTCCAGACTAGTTGCTTTTAATGAAAATAATTAAAATACAGTTGAAATTATATCTTACTTGGCAGATGTAAAAGCCTTGTACGAGCACCAAAGTATTGGTAACTGATGACTTTAATGTGCTGTACTAGAATTAGTACACCAGTAGCTAGTTTTTAATTTGGTTTTTTTGTGGCACAAATAGTTAACCAATGCATTACTTCTTATGTTCACTGAGCAGTTTGTTATAACATTTTCTTTCATCAGTCTTCTTGAGCTGATAAACAGGGTTGTTAGCAACAAAGAAAGGATTCCTGTCTTATTGTAGTAACTAATTCTCTGTCTCTGGAGTTGACAGCAACTCTATGTTAGTAAATGTAGACAGAAAACCCTAGAGTATCCTACAGCATTTCTACAAGTGGCTACGTTAAAAGTTCTGCTTCCAAAAGAAAGCTTGTCATCTCAACCCATAGGAATCTTGTACACAGAAGACTTTGGTCTTCTGATCTTTCCAGAAAATGAAAAAAACCCCAAACAACTGAGTGATGTAAAAAAAAAAAAATCTGAGAATTATTTATAAGGGTAATGCCTGGAACACTCCCCAGCCTTCTAAACCTTTCTAGCTCCACATCAACTTCTTTGTGTGCTCTGTGCTTCTGACCTTCTGCTTAATTCTGTCTTCATTCACATGCTCCATAAAACAATTGTAGGTGGGCAGGTAGTAAGCAAAAGGCATTTCTTGTCCTCTGTTTTCCTTCCCTTATGATTTTCTTCACTGTGTTTAATCCTAGCAAATATCCCTCCACAGTAAACCTATAGACAATTAACCAAACTGGTCATGAGTTGGTCATAATTTTCCTCATCTCAGTCCAACTCTCACTCATCACTCCTGGGTTTATGAAGAATTTTCTCATCTTTGCACATACAGCAACAGTTTGTAACAACAGTTTCTTATTTCCAGCAGGAAGCCATGGGCTCTCAGCTGGATCAAAGTTATTCACCAATTCAGACAAGAAGATGGCCATCCCTGCCCCATGCAATGCACATAAGTTAATGCCAGGACTAGGACTGCTGGTGACTAATCTCAGGGACAAGAGAATGAAGTTGAAATAACAGTAAATAGCATAGAGACTAGCACACAGCTTTCTATCTGCCCATCTCTTGTCATCTGGAAATGTCCCTGACTAGAGTTGTAGAAGAAATGAGAGGTTATTGAACGTATAGGATATAGGATTTGGGACTCATTGAGGTAGAGCAGATCTGTATTTAGACAGAGTTTCAAAAGCTTGAGAATGTTTGTGTGGTGTCACTAAGGAAATATCCTAACACATCAGACCATGGGTCTGCTTCAGTCTGGTGAAGTTCATTTATTATGTGAAGGTGGAACTTTGGATAACCATGTTCTTTTTGCTAACACATACATCTGAGTGTGAACTAAAACCAAATCCTGCTATGCTCTTAGATTTAATGATATAATGGACTGTGATTGCATATTACAGATGAAATATACCTCCGTCCTAAGGGCAGACATAGAGCCTATGAACTGTTGAAGTCCCAGGAAAGCTCTCAGGGTGGGGAGTGACAGCTAAAGGAGAGAGTAAGCCTTCTGATGACTTTCTGCATGGGGTAAATTTCAACATGTGTAAAAACATTGCAGTCTTTGACCCATTTTTAGTTATGTTGGCTTTCTTTTTAGCTGAACATCTCCTTTTACTTTTTTGTTTTGATGGGGTTTGTATTTGTTTGTTTGGTTGTTTTTTTAATACTGAAATGTATTATTTTTCTTTTGGCATGCATAGCATTTTGGTTTCTTTCTAAACCAAGAAGTCCTAACCTTTCCCTTAGCTCTAAATGTTAGAAGTGTCTTTCTATGTCAATTTCTAAAGGACTTTCCTGTTGCCTCTTTTGACCAGGTAGAAAGAACAGCTCAGAATACGATCTGCCTAGTGTCTAGATTTGACTTGGTTTCTTTGCCAAGAGCCAAGCTGCTGTGAAGGCTGAAACCAGGCATATACTGCAACACTGCTCTGAATCACTTTCTGCTGATCAACAGGAGATACACAGTGCCACAATTACTGTGTTCCTATAGAGTTTTCAGACTTACAGGATTCTTTGCCTATCCCTGTAGGCTTCAGGGGTACAGTTCTAAATGGAGCTGGACAAAAAAAATACATACAAATTAGTTGACCCTCCCTTTCTCCTGTTAGTGGACCACTTTTGATTTCAGCTCATATAAGGATTTATGGAACATCACAGAGAGCCACTCAGGTTAAAAGCAGATAGTGCCTTCAACACATTTTTCATGAGCTGCTTGTTTTGCCAGTCTGCAAATGCTGTCTGAATCACAGCACTTTGTTTATACCCTTTCATTCAATAACCATCACAGGATTAACACAAATAAAAAGTGCGAAAATAATGTATAAAAGTGGAAAATATAAACATGAAAAATTTTAACTAATGGAAATATATGACCATATTTTAGGTCTGTAGGCACTAAGAGATACATTTAATAACTGGCTGAATTTGAATAAAGACTTATAAACAACTGATTTTCCCAGCAAATAGCTAGCTCTTGGCCCTCTAACCTTTTAGAGAAAGAAGTAAGACAGAACAAAGGACCTCCTGAAGAAAAGTTTTGAGACTATTTTAACTGATTTTAGGAAGCTTTTGAGCAGCACATGTTGGCATCATGCAGCAAGAGGAAGCCAAACATATGTGCTTTGGAACATATGTCTCAGATCTGCAGAGAGTTGCTCTACGCTGTAAATCATATCCTGGCAGAACTCAAAATGAAGGCTAGAAATAAACAATTTCAGAAGGAAAAGAATAGTGTTTCACAAGTTAAACTTGTATATCACTCGTTTGGTAACCAAACTTAAAACCATTTAATGAGTGAGTCAGGTTCTTACCTCTGATAAGCCTTGACAAAGCTGGAATCTTATTGAAGTAATTTCTTTAATGGAAGAAAGATGGTGCTATTATAAAATGTGACAGTTAACAATATCTTTGGGTGGGGTGAGTGAAAGAGTATGCAATGAAATTCCTTAACTTTGCATAAGGAATTGCTGGCTCACATTATGAGTTAATAAACATAAACTTGCAGGGGGGATACCTCATTAAATCAAATAAAAGCAGTGTTGGGGGGAAGGAAAAGAATTGAGAATCACTTTCCTTACTCGGGCCCATGGGAAAAAGAAAACCATGTGAGGTGGAACATATTCCTGTCTAGTTTTTGCTTCCTTCATGTATGTGTTAATAATTTAAATAATTTTGAATGCATAAAGACAAAATTTCAGTATTAGACAAAGCTGGCAAATAATTTATCAACTGCAGAATAAATAGTTGCCTTTAATTGAAGGGAATCTTTCTGTAGTCTGCAACAATAAACCGATTGCTGGGGCTGATAATAGAATTTCCTAACTTTAAGCCCAATCTCTAAAATAATGTAATATTCTAAAATTTTCATTATTAATTTGTTTATTCTTAAAATCTATTTTTATATAATTAACTGAAAGCTACCTCTTTTACTCCCTCCTTCTTAACTGTTGCATTGATTTGCATCTCTGTGCACGCACACAGTCAAGGACACATTCAGATCTCAGGACACCTCTTACTTCCCTGGTATAAATTGTGTTATTTTATTACATTGAATTGTAAGCTCCTCCCTGTGGATTTCCCTATCTGACCCTTACTAATACTGTTAAATGGAACTCAATGCAACTGCTTGTGTTCAGTGAGACTGATTACCAACTCATTAAGAATGTGCACAAATTACCACAAGACTTAGCAACAACAACCACAACAAAACATAAATACAAGAAAGAAAGGATGGGAGAGGAAAAATGGTGATAGATGTTTAAACATCAGCCATAAATCTGCATAAATGGTTTGTTGGAAGAAGAAGCTGATCATTGCCCATGGCTATAGCTGTTGAAAATTGCAAAAAATTCCAATTATTTTCTAAGAATAAAAATATAATTTTTAAATTTTTACATTATTTTTCTTTCTGCAATGGATTTCTTTGTGCTAGCGGCAGATTGTTTGGGGAAGGACAGGTGGAACTTTACAGGAGATGGAAGATCTTTTCACCACTGTGCACTGCAGCAGTCCAGGCAGTAGCAGTCCAAACTTACATTCACCTCTGTTTAACCCTGAATAGGAGAGTTAATCGCCCAGTTTGTGGGCAGTTTTGTGCCTGATCTCTGTTCAGATTGTATTGGGGTCACCCTTTGTCAAGGAAATGTAGATTAGCATTGTGGTGGTCCGAGGAGGCAGAGACAACTCAGGCTGCAGTGTGATCAGAAAGCTCACCGAAGACAAAGGACTTTATTTTTAGTAACAGCTCCACTTTTATCCACTCCTGTATATAACAGGATAGCATGTTATTGGTCAGGGGCGGTCCCATGGCATAGTGGAGAGCACTCCGGTCTCCGACTCCCAAGGTCGCGAGTTCGAGTCTCAGTACGGACCGCCCCCGGCAGTTAAATGCCTCCCTGCCATCCAATCCCGTCAGATCCCGGATGCCAAGCAGGGTCAGCCCCGGTTAGTACCGGGTGGTGTAGATAGTCCTAAGGAGACTTCACTGTCACTGTCCAAGCTTGCTTGGCCGTGGCAAATGAACCTTAGGACTTAAACGGTGGGGCCAGTTCTGTGCACGCTGAGCCTCACCCAAAAAATCCCCTGTGCAGACTCGGAGGGCACACGTGGGGTGAGCCCTTCCCACATCTTCGTTCGCAAAGATTGGCCATTATTATTCCTTTATGTTATTGGTCAGTAGTTCACCTAACATGCATGTAAAGATTCTACTGCTTACAAGGCATCGCACATTCTACAGGTGGTTCTCTGGTCCTTAGGATGCATTCATTAATCACCTCAGACCTTAAGAGATCCAGACACAGACACTGTCACCCCCACAAGATTGGAAGAGGGATGCTCATTCCACTGGTTTTTATTCTACTACTGCTTCTTATATGTGGCAGGTGCACTGATAAATGCCTACAGATAGGAACTTACATCCACTAACATCTGAGCTGGGGCCACCAAATCTGATCATCATCATGACATGTCATTGATTTGCTAATTCATTACTCCCATGGAGTTAAAAGCTTCATTTTCCTCCAAGGCAAAAGTGAGTGACAGTTCAAGTTGATTCTTTGCATGTGAAAAGCCAGAGATGTAAATGACAGAAAGGTTAATGACAGGATACATGATCTTTTAAAGCTTTCAGCTATTAACGCACTTTCAAACTTTCTGTCATGCTTCAGATAAATGATACAGGATTTTTTTTTTAGCTACAATCACAAGAACAGGGTAGCTTTTGTGATGCTTGCTGACTCCCATATACAAACTCCAGGCATTGCTGGGGACATATATTCCTCTTGTGTTTGTTCTCTCTAGAATTATTCTTTCCAACTGGGCAGTAAAGGACATCAAAGGGAGCTTAGGCCCAATGTTATAACAGGCTGGCAGCCAGTAGTATGATGCCAGCATTTCAATGTCTGGGAGATGGATGGCAAATTGCTGACCCTTCACTGAAATGGCACTGGCAATAAGAAGGACCAGAAGTGGTTACATGTGTCTTTTAAAAAAGCAGAAGGGCCTAAGGTGGACAGAGCCCAAACACACTGTTAGAGCCAGCTTGCTCTTATTGCAATTTGCCATGAGGTTGGAGGCCTTTCAGAAGAAGCTTCTTTCCAGACTAAGGACGCAGAAACTGTGGTGGAGAAAAAGAACAAAATACAGAATAATTTCATAGCGAGGCTGATGTAGTGGCAGAATTTCAGCCGATGGCTGCACGATGCTTAATGACATTCTTTGAGTGATGCTCTAAAAGGTATGTAGAATTGTGCTTTCACTTCCTCATAAGCAGGAGGGACAGTGGCAGTGAGGGACGTTTGAAGTTACAGTATTTACAAAATTGATGTGTGAAATCTCAGCTATAGCTGAATGTTTCTGCAGTTGTATGGATGCTGCTGGGGCTGATGCTGTGGAATCCAGAAATTGGTTAACAGACACAAGAGAAACACATGGGCACCTCCAAAATCAATATGCAAGCCTGGCACCATAGTACTTGTCCAAATGTTTCCTTCTATTATCCTGTTTCTCAGGCCATATTTATTTTCTATACACATTTCACTTTGCAGACTTTCCTAAAATTTATATTCCTCCAAATCATTCCTTCTTTCTGTCTTCCTATCTTAGGCCACAAGTTTCTTGCTACCTTACTGCTAGCAATGTGAACTGTGTATTATGGTGATTCATTTGTAGTGTGGACATTGGGAATATAACAATTAAGATTAATATAACAAAACAAAAAAGTCATCTGTGGGGGATATCTGTGGTGTTATGAAACCAGAGCCCAACTCTTTGCTCAAAAATAAATAATTTGGTTATTTACTGTTTGTCTTCTGTTAGTCTCCCTCCTTTAATACTGTTTTAATTAAAAAAAAATAACGTTTCATATTAAGCATGCTGGTTGATTCATACTTAAAATTTCAATACAAATCAAAAATTTAAAAATTACTGAGGAAATAATTCTAGACTAATTTATGTAATTCTGTATGAATCTTGGGCAAAGGGATGTCCTATTTCCTTCAGAAATATTTAGGCCACCTGTGTAAATTACTGATGAGTATTCGGATATTTTTTCTAGACAGTGGAATAAAGTAGTCTCTGAGGCCCAGAAAAGTTTCAAAGCTGGTGAATATTCATAAAGAACCTTATTGTTCTGATGAACAGATGTAGTGGTGTAGCCCCCTAAATGCCATTGACTTTGAAATCCAAGCTGCACAGTGGGTTTATGGTTTTTTTTGATAGTCTACACATGTGATTCCCTGAGAATGTGATATCTGAGTGCAGATTTTGCTGAGTTTTAGGAATGAAGTTCTGATTGGAGGATTTTGGGGTTTTTTACATCATATATTTCAAAACTTGTCAGAGATATGCAGTGTAAAATACATCTAGCACAAAGATGGCCAGGAACGTAAAGAGCCTTGATAGTGTCGCAGTCATGCACAAGAGCACATCAGGACTTCATGAAGCAACACAAGGTAACTAATGGACAATAGATGTAAAATAAGCCTTTTAATGACAAACCTGACACATCTAAAACCAGAGTGCTCCACTAAAATGATGATAAAATATATAGTGAAACACCCTTTTTGATTTACTAACCTGTATGGAAAGGAAGAGACATTTGTTTATAGCAAAACCAAGACCTACTCTAAACAAATCTGTTTTATCCTACCTGAGACAGAGATTACTGATGTATCCTAATGGAAGTGTCACTTATTCATGTCAGAATAAATGAGGAGTTTTATAGAACAGTATATTTAGAGCAATATATTAGTAATACTCTGCTAAATTATCTGAATATTTGCAGAGAAAACCTTTGAGTACAGTAAGAGGCAAGTGAATATGAATAAATGTTGAAAAGGCTGCTCTCCAAACTATTACTGTTAATTTGTCAGTTGTTCTAGACCAACATGAATCACATGCAATTAAATGAAGTTATTCTTTCTTCACAAAAGGAGCAGACATGCTCAGTCCTAAAAGAAAACCTAACTCCAGCCGCCTAAGATGCCAGGAGTTTTCATGTATGTTCTTCTGTTCTGACTTTTTAACTGCTACAGGACTTCAGTTTCTGGGAAAACCCAGACCACTGTCCCAAACCTTTTGCTTTTTAAATGGAAAGAAAATAAAACAGGCAGTAGAAGTGCTATTCTCCTTGTGACCACCAGACATCTAATCCAGATCAACAGTAGCACTGCCATTTCTGGAATGTGGCTCAGCTACAGATGTTATACTCATTATTTTTCTACAGCTACAGAACTATATTTGAATAATTTTTTTCTCTATGCAATGACAAATGAGAAAACATCACAATAGTTTGCATTTATTGTAGTCAAACTTAAAAAAACACTAAGTGCATTATCTTAAACTGAGACTAAGATTCTAAGTGTTATGCTGCATATCATTAAAGCAGAGAAACATGGAACTATTAAGGCTGGAAAAAGCCTCTAAGATCATCAAGTCAAACTGTCAACCTAGTACCACCACCATGTTCACCACTAAACCATTACCCTCACTGTAATATCCAAACATTTTTTGAACACTTCCAAGGATGGTGACCCTACCACATCCCTGGGCAGCCTATTCCAGTGCTTTAAAACCCTTTCCATGAAGAAATTTTTCTCAATACATCTAAACCTCCCTTGGCAGGAGGTTAAGATTATCAACTAGACTCATGTTACAGTATCAATAGCCCAACTGAAGTACATCACACCAATGCCTGCAGGATGGACAATGAATAGGAGGAACTGGGAGCCACAGTGCAGCAGGAAAACTGTGACACAGTTGTGTATAGCTTGAAGAACCAGAGTGCTGCAATGGACGGCTATAAGCTCATCAGAAGGGGCAGGCAAAGGAGTAGCCCTATGTATTAGGGAGTGCCACAATCAAAGGCTCTCGTTCTTGTAAGGGACTTAAACTTACCATATGTCTGCTGGAAATACAAGATAGTGAAGAGGAAACAGGCCTGGACATTCTTGGAGTGTGCAGAAGAGAACTTCCTGAGACAGCTGGTGAGGGAGTCAACTTGAGGAGGTATCAATTGGATCTGTTATTTGTGAACAGAGAAGGACTTGTGGGTGATGTGCTGACTAAAGGCCATTTTTGGGCAAAGCGATCATGAAAGGATAGAGCTTTCAATTCTTGAGAAGCTTTTCAAGTTCTCAGTTCTCAAAGATTTCCAGAGGACAGACTTTGGACTATTTAGGAGACTGGTTGATATAGTTCTCTAGGAGACAGACCTGAAGGGCAAAAGAGCCCAGGAAGGCTGTACATGCTTTGGAAGAAGTGGCAGGGAACTCAGGACAGCGACAAGGATGTTGTGAGCTTATTCAGGATTAAAAGAAAAAGGGCTTTGGCAATAGAACTTAATCTGCCTACTGCCATAAAAGACAATAAGAAATGTTTGTACAAACACATTAACAACAAATGAAGATCTAAAGAAAACCTCCATTCTTTATTGGATATGGGGGAAAACATAGTGACAAGAGATGAGAAAGGGCTGAGTCCCAAGACAGCCTGGCTTGTATCAGCAATAGTGTGTCCCAGGGCAATGATTGTCTGTACTAAGCACTGGTGAGGGTGCACCTCAAATCCTGTGTTCAGTTCTGAGTCCCTCACTACAAGAAAGACTTTGAGGTGCTGGAGCATGTTCAAAGAAGGGCAAAGAAGATGGTGAGGGGATCTGTAACTACAAGCNCTTTATTGGATATGGGGGAAAACATAGTGACAAGAGATGAGAAAGGGCTGAGTCCCAAGACAGCCTGGCTTGTATCAGCAATAGTGTGTCCCAGGGCAATGATTGTCTGTACTAAGCACTGGTGAGGGTGCACCTCAAATCCTGTGTTCAGTTCTGAGTCCCTCACTACAAGAAAGACTTTGAGGTGCTGGAGCATGTTCAAAGAAGGGCAAAGAAGATGGTGAGGGGATCTGTAACTACAAGCTTGATGAGGAGCAGCTGAGGGAACTGGAGTTGTTCAGTCTGGAGTAAAAGGTGACTTGGGGAGACATTATTGCTCTCTACAGCTCCCTGAAAGGAGGTTGTAGTGAGGTGGGGATCTGTCTCTTCTCCCCGGTAACAAGCAACAGGACAAGAGGAAATGGCCTCATGTTTTGCTAGGGGAAGTTTAGATTAGATATCGGGAAAAACTTCTTCACAAAAAGGGTGTTATAGTTTCAAAATCTTTCATGGATTTTTTTTTCTGTCCCTTACCAACATTGTTTGGGAGTNGGGGGGGAGGGAGCATGAGAGTGGGGGAGAGAGTGTTTTCCAGTTTTTTTTGCCACACTTCTCTTCTCCAGCTGCTGTGTGTGGCCAGCCACCATTTGCTGAGTTGGTGGAAGCACTTGGAGGGGACTTTCCTGGCTTGGCACCCTGACTGTGTGCTCTGTGCCGTTCTTCAGAGAGAGCAGTTGCCTCTACCTGGATTTGCTACAGACTCCTTGAGGGCCAACACCATCTGCAGAGGGGTTGCTAACCCCCCCAACACTTTTGAACAAAGGAAAGGGAGAGAGTCTTTACACTGCGCATGGGAAAGGTTTCAGCCTGTCCCTGCAGCCACCATTCCCATGTGTGTTTTTGGAACCAGCACCTCTCCCTACCCCCTGTCTTCATCACCAGAGCCCATGAGTCACCGCAGCTGCTGCCTCCCAAGGTGTAGCATCACCTCCCGCCATCTGTACCTACAACTGCACTGAAGGGGCAGAGGTAGGACTTTCTTTGAAAGTTTTGGTTCAGGTGTTACTGCTTGTTCTGTTCCTTTTTTTCCCTTTTGGTTATAAATATATATATTTAAACTGAGATGCAGGGTTATCAAGCATTGGAACAGGCTGCCCATGGAAGTAGTAGAGTCACCATCCCTGGAGGTATTGAAGAGACATGTAGATCTGGCTCTGAGGGTCACGGTTTAGTGGTTACTGGCTGGATTCAGTGATCCTAAAGGTCTTTTCTAACTTAAATGATTCTATGACTCTGTGATTACATGGCTAAATATAAAATGTCTGAGCAATGATTTTTTTTTATAATGTTCTTTAACACTGAAAAGCAACAGGAGACTAGAAAACACTAATTATATTTACATCACATAAGGGAAGAGTCCGGGAAAGATGATGAAAATTAAGTTCATTAAATCCAACAACACTCTTAGAACATTTTTGTGATAATGTTCACAGAGAGTTTAAAGCTCTATTTGGAGAATGAAAATGTAATAAGAATGAGTCAGCATGGGTTTGGGAAGAAGAAATTATGACAAACAATTCTGATTATATTTTTAAATGGAATAATGATTGGCTTACATAGAAAAAAGCCTGGTAGACATTTTACAGATGGATTTTCAGGAAAGCTCTCAACAAGGTTTCACATGATGGATTACTGCTTAAAGCCTTCTAAATATGGATTAGGGGATGAATGCTTAAGATGTCTAAGGAATTGCTTAGAAGATAAAAATGGAGGAATTAAAAGTGCATTTTTGTTCACCAAAGCTGGAATCTTTCATGGGATTCCTTTCAGTGTCTTCAGTAGGACTTATATCAGGACTGTCATGTGAAGCAAAGGCACACAGGACCTCTGACTGATGGCTGTGTGCCCTCATATTGATAATTTAGATGGTGCTGTAATACAGGAGAGAGACATTTCAAATAGCTGACATGGGCAGTTTTAATACCATGTGGTAGAATATATTTCAAGGGGCTCTGAAGCAGTTCTGCACACACTGGTACTTCTACATTTTTAGCACAGGAGCTAGCAGGGCTCATAGGTAGAGCTTCAGATGGCTTGGGGGAGTGGAACAAAACCAGGCTTTCCAGTGGTTAAAAATCAGATGTCACATCAAAACTTCAGGAACTGAGTGCTAGTGAGTTCCCTCAATGTGCTCCCTGAGGTGTCAGCTACAATAAAACACATCTGAAATGTTTTTATATCAGTGCACATAGACTGAGGAACAAACAGGATCTCAAAGCTTTGGCCCAGTCCCAGAGATACATCACTGCCATAAGTGAAACCTGGTGGGATGAATCCTGTGACTGCAGTGCCATGTTGGATAGTTACAGGCTCTTCAGGAGGGACAGGTGAGGCAGGTGAGGCAGGAAGGTGGCTTTGTATGTAATGGAAGAGCTGGAATATGTGGAGCTTAGAGTTGGCAATGATGTGTTGAGAACCTCTGGATAAAGACTAAGGACAAGGAAATAATGCAGATGTCTCTGTGAGAGTCCGCTGTAGACCACCTAGCCAGGACAACAATGATGATGAATTATTCTTCAAGGAATGAAGGGACACCTTCAAATCAACTGCTCTTGTCCTTATGGGGGACTTCAACTGGGAGCATCACACAGCTAGTACAACCTGGATGGATGACAACTTTATGGAACAGATCCTAAGGGAATTAACTGAGAAAGGTGGCCTCCTTCATCTGCTGCTTGTCAATACAGTGGATCTTGTGAGCAAGGTGAAGATTGGTGGCTGTCTTGGCCACAGTCACCACAAAGTAATTGAGTATAAAATCTGTCAGGAGGAAAAGTGCCAGCAAACTTCAACCCCAGACATGAGGACAGCAGAATTCAGAATACTCAGGGAACTAGTAAGTAAAGTCCCTTGGGAAAATAATTTTGAAGGTGGTGAGGTCCATCAGTGGTGGTCACTTTTTAAACACCTCCTCATAAGGGCAATGGAACAGGAAATCCCTAAATATTGGAAATCAAGCAGGCAAGGCAGAAAGATGGCTTTGCTCATCAAGGATTTGCTTTTGGAGCTAAGGCAAAAAAGGAAGCTGTAGGTTCAGTGGGAGCAAGGTCAGGTGGCATGGGAGGAATACGGAGATGCTGCTTGCCACTGTAGGGGGAAAATTCATGTGGCCGAAGCTCAATTGGAACTGAAGCTACCCAGAAATGCGGGGAACAATAAAAAGACCAGTTTTAAAAATGTTAATAGCAAAAGACAGTGCAGAAATATTATCAGATGAGGATAGTCAACTCAAAAATGGATAGAAACAAGGCAGAGGTGTTTAATGTCTTCAACACCAGTGATGGGGTGATGGGATCCCATGGATGTGAGAATGATCCACTACCAGTTGACCCCAAACTTGTGCAGTATCTGCTGCTCCAGCTGGATCCGTATGAATCTGTGGGACCTGATGGGATTTATCCGAGAATCCTCACAGAGCTGGCTGATGTCATTGCAAGGCCTCTCTCAACAATTTTTAAATGATCTTGGGAATCTGGAGATGTCCCAGCTGACTAGAATCTGGTGAATGTTGTCCCAGTTTTCAAGAATGGCAAGAGAAATGACCCTGTAAACTACAGGATTGTCAGTCTCACTTCAGTGCATGGTAAAATTATGGAGAAGACTATTTTCGGAGGTATTGAAAAACATCTGAAGGACAGTGTAGTCATCAGTCACAGCTAGCATGGCTTCAAGAGGAGAAGGCCCTACTTGTCAAACTTAATTTCCTTTAATGACGAGGTAACTCAGTTGGTCGATCAAGGGAGGCCAGTTGATGTAATCTTTTTGGATTTCAGTAAAACTTTCAATACTGTCTGTCACAGGAATCTTCTGGATAAGATGTCCAGCANGACCTCTGACTGATGGCTGTGTGCCCTCATATTGATAATTTAGATGGTGCTGTAATACAGGAGAGAGACATTTCAAATAGCTGACATGGGCAGTTTTAATACCATGTGGTAGAATATATTTCAAGGGGCTCTGAAGCAGTTCTGCACACACTGGTACTTCTACATTTTTAGCACAGGAGCTAGCAGGGCTCATAGGTAGAGCTTCAGATGGCTTGGGGGAGTGGAACAAAACCAGGCTTTCCAGTGGTTAAAAATCAGATGTCACATCAAAACTTCAGGAACTGAGTGCTAGTGAGTTCCCTCAATGTGCTCCCTGAGGTGTCAGCTACAATAAAACACATCTGAAATGTTTTTATATCAGTGCACATAGACTGAGGAACAAACAGGATCTCAAAGCTTTGGCCCAGTCCCAGAGATACATCACTGCCATAAGTGAAACCTGGTGGGATGAATCCTGTGACTGCAGTGCCATGTTGGATAGTTACAGGCTCTTCAGGAGGGACAGGTGAGGCAGGTGAGGCAGGAAGGTGGCTTTGTATGTAATGGAAGAGCTGGAATATGTGGAGCTTAGAGTTGGCAATGATGTGTTGAGAACCTCTGGATAAAGACTAAGGACAAGGAAATAATGCAGATGTCTCTGTGAGAGTCCGCTGTAGACCACCTAGCCAGGACAACAATGATGATGAATTATTCTTCAAGGAATGAAGGGACACCTTCAAATCAACTGCTCTTGTCCTTATGGGGGACTTCAACTGGGAGCATCACACAGCTAGTACAACCTGGATGGATGACAACTTTATGGAACAGATCCTAAGGGAATTAACTGAGAAAGGTGGCCTCCTTCATCTGCTGCTTGTCAATACAGTGGATCTTGTGAGCAAGGTGAAGATTGGTGGCTGTCTTGGCCACAGTCACCACAAAGTAATTGAGTATAAAATCTGTCAGGAGGAAAAGTGCCAGCAAACTTCAACCCCAGACATGAGGACAGCAGAATTCAGAATACTCAGGGAACTAGTAAGTAAAGTCCCTTGGGAAAATAATTTTGAAGGTGGTGAGGTCCATCAGTGGTGGTCACTTTTTAAACACCTCCTCATAAGGGCAATGGAACAGGAAATCCCTAAATATTGGAAATCAAGCAGGCAAGGCAGAAAGATGGCTTTGCTCATCAAGGATTTGCTTTTGGAGCTAAGGCAAAAAAGGAAGCTGTAGGTTCAGTGGGAGCAAGGTCAGGTGGCATGGGAGGAATACGGAGATGCTGCTTGCCACTGTAGGGGGAAAATTCATGTGGCCGAAGCTCAATTGGAACTGAAGCTACCCAGAAATGCGGGGAACAATAAAAAGACCAGTTTTAAAAATGTTAATAGCAAAAGACAGTGCAGAAATATTATCAGATGAGGATAGTCAACTCAAAAATGGATAGAAACAAGGCAGAGGTGTTTAATGTCTTCAACACCAGTGATGGGGTGATGGGATCCCATGGATGTGAGAATGATCCACTACCAGTTGACCCCAAACTTGTGCAGTATCTGCTGCTCCAGCTGGATCTGTATGAATCTGTGGGACCTGATGGGATTTATCCGAGAATCCTCACAGAGCTGGCTGATGTCATTGCAAGGCCTCTCTCAACAATTTTTAAATGATCTTGGGAATCTGGAGATGTCCCAGCTGACTAGAATCTGGTGAATGTTGTCCCAGTTTTCAAGAATGGCAAGAGAAATGACCCTGTAAACTACAGGATTGTCAGTCTCACTTCAGTGCATGGTAAAATTATGGAGAAGACTATTTTCGGAGGTATTGAAAAACATCTGAAGGACAGTGTAGTCATCAGTCACAGCTAGCATGGCTTCAAGAGGAGAAGGCCCTACTTGTCAAACTTAATTTCCTTTAATGACGAGGTAACTCAGTTGGTCGATCAAGGGAGGCCAGTTGATGTAATCTTTTTGGATTTCAGTAAAACTTTCAATACTGTCTGTCACAGGAATCTTCTGGATAAGATGTCCAGCACACAGCTGGATAAACACATTATGTGATGGGTGAGCATTTTGCTCATGGGTCAGGCACAAAAAATAATAGTGAGTGAGATAACATGAAGCTGGTCACTAGTGGGGTTCCCCAGGGCTCCATCCTCAGCCCAGCTCTCTTCAACATCNGACCTCTGACTGATGGCTGTGTGCCCTCATATTGATAATTTAGATGGTGCTGTAATACAGGAGAGAGACATTTCAAATAGCTGACATGGGCAGTTTTAATACCATGTGGTAGAATATATTTCAAGGGGCTCTGAAGCAGTTCTGCACACACTGGTACTTCTACATTTTTAGCACAGGAGCTAGCAGGGCTCATAGGTAGAGCTTCAGATGGCTTGGGGGAGTGGAACAAAACCAGGCTTTCCAGTGGTTAAAAATCAGATGTCACATCAAAACTTCAGGAACTGAGTGCTAGTGAGTTCCCTCAATGTGCTCCCTGAGGTGTCAGCTACAATAAAACACATCTGAAATGTTTTTATATCAGTGCACATAGACTGAGGAACAAACAGGATCTCAAAGCTTTGGCCCAGTCCCAGAGATACATCACTGCCATAAGTGAAACCTGGTGGGATGAATCCTGTGACTGCAGTGCCATGTTGGATAGTTACAGGCTCTTCAGGAGGGACAGGTGAGGCAGGTGAGGCAGGAAGGTGGCTTTGTATGTAATGGAAGAGCTGGAATATGTGGAGCTTAGAGTTGGCAATGATGTGTTGAGAACCTCTGGATAAAGACTAAGGACAAGGAAATAATGCAGATGTCTCTGTGAGAGTCCGCTGTAGACCACCTAGCCAGGACAACAATGATGATGAATTATTCTTCAAGGAATGAAGGGACACCTTCAAATCAACTGCTCTTGTCCTTATGGGGGACTTCAACTGGGAGCATCACACAGCTAGTACAACCTGGATGGATGACAACTTTATGGAACAGATCCTAAGGGAATTAACTGAGAAAGGTGGCCTCCTTCATCTGCTGCTTGTCAATACAGTGGATCTTGTGAGCAAGGTGAAGATTGGTGGCTGTCTTGGCCACAGTCACCACAAAGTAATTGAGTATAAAATCTGTCAGGAGGAAAAGTGCCAGCAAACTTCAACCCCAGACATGAGGACAGCAGAATTCAGAATACTCAGGGAACTAGTAAGTAAAGTCCCTTGGGAAAATAATTTTGAAGGTGGTGAGGTCCATCAGTGGTGGTCACTTTTTAAACACCTCCTCATAAGGGCAATGGAACAGGAAATCCCTAAATATTGGAAATCAAGCAGGCAAGGCAGAAAGATGGCTTTGCTCATCAAGGATTTGCTTTTGGAGCTAAGGCAAAAAAGGAAGCTGTAGGTTCAGTGGGAGCAAGGTCAGGTGGCATGGGAGGAATACGGAGATGCTGCTTGCCACTGTAGGGGGAAAATTCATGTGGCCGAAGCTCAATTGGAACTGAAGCTACCCAGAAATGCGGGGAACAATAAAAAGACCAGTTTTAAAAATGTTAATAGCAAAAGACAGTGCAGAAATATTATCAGATGAGGATAGTCAACTCAAAAATGGATAGAAACAAGGCAGAGGTGTTTAATGTCTTCAACACCAGTGATGGGGTGATGGGATCCCATGGATGTGAGAATGATCCACTACCAGTTGACCCCAAACTTGTGCAGTATCTGCTGCTCCAGCTGGATCCGTATGAATCTGTGGGACCTGATGGGATTTATCCGAGAATCCTCACAGAGCTGGCTGATGTCATTGCAAGGCCTCTCTCAACAATTTTTAAATGATCTTGGGAATCTGGAGATGTCCCAGCTGACTAGAATCTGGTGAATGTTGTCCCAGTTTTCAAGAATGGCAAGAGAAATGACCCTGTAAACTACAGGATTGTCAGTCTCACTTCAGTGCATGGTAAAATTATGGAGAAGACTATTTTCGGAGGTATTGAAAAACATCTGAAGGACAGTGTAGTCATCAGTCACAGCTAGCATGGCTTCAAGAGGAGAAGGCCCTACTTGTCAAACTTAATTTCCTTTAATGACGAGGTAACTCAGTTGGTCGATCAAGGGAGGCCAGTTGATGTAATCTTTTTGGATTTCAGTAAAACTTTCAATACTGTCTGTCACAGGAATCTTCTGGATAAGATGTCCAGCACACAGCTGGATAAACACATTATGTGATGGGTGAGCATTTTGCTCATGGGTCAGGCACAAAAAATAATAGTGAGTGAGATAACATGAAGCTGGTCACTAGTGGGGTTCCCCAGGGCTCCATCCTCAGCCCAGCTCTCTTCAACATCTTCTCAAACAACTTGGATGTAGGTCTCAAAGAAATACTAGGTAAGTTTGTGGATGGTACTAAACTGGGATANTTCCTTTAATGACGAGGTAACTCAGTTGGTCGATCAAGGGAGGCCAGTTGATGTAATCTTTTTGGATTTCAGTAAAACTTTCAATACTGTCTGTCACAGGAATCTTCTGGATAAGATGTCCAGCACACAGCTGGATAAACACATTATGTGATGGGTGAGCATTTTGCTCATGGGTCAGGCACAAAAAATAATAGTGAGTGAGATAACATGAAGCTGGTCACTAGTGGGGTTCCCCAGGGCTCCATCCTCAGACCAGCTCTCTTCAACATCTTCTCAAACAACTTGGATGTAGGTCTCAAAGAAATACTAGGTAAGTTTGTGGATGGTACTAAACTGGGATAAGCTGTCAACTCCCTTGAAGGCAGGGAGGCCCTGCAGAGAGATGTCCATGAATTAGAGGGCTGGGCAGTCACCAACTGTATGAAGTTTAATAAGGGCAGGTGCTGAATTCTTCAGCTGGAATGGGGTAACCTTGGATGTACGTACAGACCAGAGAACAAAATGCTGGAAAGTAGTGCCATGGAAAGGGAGCTGTGGGTCCTGGTTGATGTCAAGTTGAATAAGAATCACCAGTGTCCTGGCAGCCAGGAGAGACAACCCTGTCCCGGGGGACATCAGGGAAAGCCTAAGGAGGCGATTGTGCCACTCTGCTCTACACTGGTGCACCTCACCTTGAATATTGTGTGCTAGTTTTGGTACCACAATGTAAGAAAGGTATTAAACTTAGAGGGTGTCCAAAGGAGGGCAATGAAGATGGTGAAGTGTCTTGACGGGAAGTCATACAAGGAGCAGCTGAGGGCACTTGAAATGTTCAGCCTTGAGTATAGGAAACTGAGGGCAGACCTCCTTGCAGCCCACCACTTCCTCTTGAGAGAATGTGGAGGGGCAAGTACAGATCTCTCTGGTAACCAGTTATAAGACCTGATGGAATGGCATGAAGCTGTGTTAGGGGAGATTAACACTGAATATTAGTAAAAGGTTCTTCACCTGGAGGCTGGCCAGGCACTGGAATAGGTTCCCCAGGGAGTGGTCACAGCACCAAGCCTGTCTGAATTCAAGAAGCATTTGGACGATGCTGTCAGGTACATGGTGTCATTATTGGGGTGTCCTGTGCAAAGCTAAGGGTTGGACTTGATGATCCCTTTGCACCTGTACCAATTCAGCATATTCTGTGATTCTATGAGATGAACTAATATGAGAACCAGGAATCGGAAGCTGTTATAAATGGGAAATTCCCACAAGGCTGGTAGGACTGTATTGTAAGAAATTTTCATCACTCTCCATTTAAAGTTTAGGTCAGTGCTGTATCTCTGCTTCTTCAATTAGATCTCTGTGGGAAAAGGTGTTCTTGGTCTGGCATGCAGAAGAAAGATGAATACTTTAAAACACTATATCTAAAACTCGTCAGAATGGATCATTACCTTCCAATACATCTAAGGGAACTAATTCATAAAGAACTGAAACAATTTGCCCCACAGGTCCAGTGCAGAGCTGGGAACAGAATTAATGTCATATAAAGCTGGGTACAATGCCCCATTCACTACTCTAATTAGAAAATTATATCAGTTTAGAAATGATGAATGATACAGGCTTGAACATGATAATAGAAGTATGTACATTTGGCATATAGCCTTGTCTCCAAAATTAAACTGATCTTGTGAGAACTGGTGTGACTTTAATTTGGGGGAAAAAAAGGAAAAAAGAAAAAAAAGGAAAAAAAAGTGATGACACAATATTTTTGAACTACCTAAGAATCAGTACAAATTTTGGAAGTTTTGAGGACATCTGAAAGAAAGAAATCAAATTATCACTAATATGTTCAATGGTTTTTAAATAGACAGAGGAAGAAACTATCTTTTTCCTTCTGAACTTATATTTTCAAAAGATGCAAAATGCAAGCAAACAATTTGTGAGTGTCAAAATTCCTTTGGTTTTCCTTATGTAGTTCTGAGCACGTTGGCATACCATGGTACTAACGTAGGCTTTTTGAAAGGAGTAAATGTTACCTAAAAGGCATCTCCTGGTTTGTCATTTTGAGTTATTTCTTTAAAGCTTTTGGGTGGCTTGAGGTAGTTTTGATCTGAAAATATGTTCCAGTCTATTAAAATACTTCCCATTTAGTACAAATCCTTTGAAAATCTGAAATCTAGCATTTCCTAAAATACAAAACAACAATTAGTGGGAGTAGAGATGGGTGGAGAATGGGCAGGCAAGCACCATAAGAGTTCAGGAAGTTTTAGGGAGAAAGTTGTCCATAACAATAAAGTACACTAATTTAGTTCCAAAGTAGTGGGGAATATGAACAACTTGCAGAGAAATAACCTGAGAAATATCAACATAATCTATAATAAAGCATTTTTACTTTGTTTCCCTCTTGTAACAACAGTAGCAACACTGCATGTAGAGATCAGTTTGCTGTTGGTATTCTGTGGTGAACAGTCTGTTGATTTAAAGAGCAAAGACTCAAGCCTGTAAATACAAAGCTCCAGATTTCACATCCTCATAGAAGACCTGACTGCTTAATACATAGATTCAAAGTCTATAAATACGTTCTATCAAAGATCCTGCTTTGACTTAGCCTGTTCATCTCTTCAGGGATTGATGATAATAGAAATATGCTTTTTAGTTGGAGGAAAAAGAAAATAATTCGAATTATATCCAAACTGGTCATGAGTTCAGTAAAAAAGTATAACTGTAAGAGTGGTCTAGTAATGGATGAGGTGCTCAGACAGACTGTGTAATCTTCACTTAGAGGTTTTCAAAATAAATCTTGCCAAGACCTTAAGCAAGACCCTGATCTCGCTTTCAAGGTAGTTCTGCTTTGATCAAGAGGTCTCTTCTAATATTAGTCTTTATGTGATTCTGTGGCACCTAGATTTTTTATTTTAAAACATACCAACATTTTCGATCCAGTTAAGATGAAAACGATGGTAAAAAACCTTTGTAGGGTAATGTTGATAGACACATTTCCTCAGGCTTATTTAAAAGTATTTTGAAGTATTTCCTGTTTTTCTGTTGGACAGTAACCATCTTTAAATTCTCTTTTAGTTTGCTGTTGAAGAGGTGTAAATATATAACATGACCAGTAAATAGTCAAACATACCTTTTAAAGGTTTGAGCTAATTGAATATTTCCTCTGCCTATGAAGACTTTCAGTGGAAGGATCGTAATGTCTTTGTCATGCAGTAGTGAGCTGAGCCATGGATAGTGTTACCCCCAGCAAAAAACTGGTGATACTGTGAATGTGAGAGATGAATAATTAACTGGCAATGAAAACATAATAGCCCGTGGCCCATGGCATGTCTCCCACAATATGTTCCTCTGCAATGGGCAAGGCTGTACATATTCCAACTTCTACTTCAAAATGTTCATTCTCTGTTTTCCCATCTTTCTCCTTCTCAAAAGTCTTATCCAACAATCTCAAAATCATTTTTGAATAAGTATATCCATTTAAAGAAAATGAACACTGAACATCAAATAGCAAAAATGAAGTTTTTCAAGTCGAATGGCTGTAAAATTATCTATACGATTCCAATGTTCGAACCCCCACAGTCATGAACTTTTACAGAATCTCTTGCCAAATTGCAATTGTGATGGAAGTTTTAAATGATGCTCAGTTTTCATCAGCTAACAATAAATATACTGCAATACTGCATGTTGACCTTGCAAAGGCATCTGATGAAGCAGATTGTAGTCAGCTGTAGGGATTTGCTTCCAAACTGTAGCAAAGTAGATGGGAAGAGGCAATGCTTAACATAGTCTCCCCTCTCTAGATTTTGAACAGATTGAAAGGGAATACAGTCAACATTCAAATGTTTCTTTGTTGTCATGTATATTGAAAGCCCAGGGTAAAACTTTGCATTTTTATTCTTGACTGTGTGTATAGATATCACTATTCACCATCCAAATGTGCAATGTGAAAACTTGTCTGCATCAGTCATTTTGAAATAATTGTTTTAATTTGGGACTGTGGCTGAAAGTGAACACAAGGATAGTGTCATCTCCTAGAATTCACTTTCCCCAACAATTTCCTTTTTATCCAGCTTGACAAATAACAAATGCTTGGTGAGAGCTTTAAATTTAAAATTCATTGTCAACTGGTTGATAAGAGACATATCAAATATTGGATTTCACTATATAAATAGGCATATCCAGAAGTACAAAGAAGATTCCAATGACTTTCATTTGTTGTACTGCCCTGGTTATCAAATTTTCCACTAATCAAAACTTTCACTTCTGTCATGTCCCTGACAGCTTTACATATCATATTTATGTATCGTACACCTCTGTTTATCAAAGTTTTGTTTATAATATCCCTCCTGTGGAGGAATGATACTCTGCATACACAAATGCAGCTGGTATTTGAGATTTGACTTGCAATCCTGTGTTTTTTAAGTCAAGATTTAAAGGACAAAAGAAAATTGCCATTGTCTGTGAACATGAGAACAAAATGCCTTTGCTTACTCTGAGAGATGATGAGTAATAATGGAAGAGACTGTAATGCAATGTGCCCAGAAAACCCATTTGATGAGTGCTAAAGAGCTAAGAAGCAAACAAATGAATCTGATTGTCCACACAGAATAGGTGCTGAGTTTGGAACCAAAATTTGGGACTTGATTTTTCAAATGAATTGGTGTCATTTGTAGGATTAACTGCATTGTTGTCTCTTTCTTTTGTTTCTCTGAGGTCTCATGTCTTAAACTTTCATACATCTTAGTGTTCTTTCCCTAGTCCTTGCCCAGTCTCAAACGTGGTTTGAAGGAGAGCATCTGTCATAGTCATCAGCAAAGCAAATGGGTTTTGATTCCTGTGATTTTGTGGGCAATGACATAATAGGACCTTCATAAAAATAGTTGGTTTGGCAATGGAAAGGAGACAATTAAAGGAAAAGCATTTACAAGCAAAAATTGGAACGCAGGTTTGTCTTGCTTGATTTTCTTCAAGAGGTCAACTGGAAGCCACTTCGCAGAAGCTTTTAATTCTCCCTTTGTGTCTCCAAAATCTATGTGTCCCCCTGCAGTAGCGTGTGCCCTGTCAGTCTTCTCAGGTCTTTTGATTCTCCCTCTTACCCTGCACCATCACACCCTGATGTGCAAACACAGCTAAGGACTGAGTTGCTCTTAGGTAAAATAGCCTGTCTTCTGCTTAGGATCTCTGTTCACTCCCCATACATGACTCTAGGCTCCATATAGTAGAGCAAACCCCTTCATTTTGGCCAAAACCCACTTTAGGTAGAGAAAGAGGATGGTTACACACAGTAATGACATCAGAAGGTGGCAATGAGGTGTTACTGATGAACGTGGTACTCGGTGTGGAATTCATACCGAAAGAGTAAAAATTTTTGTTATGAAACAGTTCAATCAACTTTCTAAAGACCGTATTGGATTAAAAGTGGTCAATAACCATTCCTTAATGGAATGTCTCATGTTCTATACTGGCACTTGCACAAATGACAGTTAGGTTCCTGAAGATAGTGAAAATAAATGAAAAACAAATATCTTGCTTCTTTCACCCCTTTGAAAAGGTGTCTGTAAGATCATTAATGTGGAAAAAAAGAAAAAAAGAGAGGTTTAGAAATAATGGTTTAAATAAAGTTGAAGTGTTTGTAACTATCTTCTTTGCTCATAACCTGGAAGTCCTAAACTTGAAAAGTGATAAATATGAAATGTCTAACAGCACTGACTGTTCTTTTTCAGAGTTGAAGGGTTACTCAGATTTCTCATTCCTCTTAGGTAATATCTCCAGTTATAAACAAAAAGAGCCTGGTACTTGAACTCACAGATGTCTCTAATGTCTGTAAACAAGCCCTGCTTACACAGCTTGGCAAGCTGGGTGTTGAAAGGAAATTTGATTGTGTAGTTGGCAAGAAGACCTTGTGAAGGAGTTTAGTCAGTTCCTACAAGAAAAGAAAGCTATGTGACAGGGAGTGTGACATTGATAACACGGAGATTGAGTCATAGTGAGGGAAACCAGCAAGGACATCTGCAATAGTGGGGTATTTAGTGCTGACATGCATACAAGTCTCACTTTTTAAAAGAGAAACCAAGTTACTCCTCAGCAATGCAGCTTTCTCAGAAAGATGCTCGGGGTTTGGTCTCATTGCAGAGACTTAACACTCGTGCTACCCACCAGATCTGAGGAAAGAGCAGTATCTTCTACTCATGTAATACACTTTTAGTAGAATTTCTGCAGTGATAAATTATTTACATTATTAAAACTGAAAGCAATAGAAGATGTCTCATTCATTACTTTTATGCAGAGATAGATCTGAGTCATTATTAACTTTTAGTGATTCTTGATCAGCCCTGACCACAAGCTGAAAAAGAGGATTGTGGTGAACAGGGATTTATGGCTGATTAGACTAGATTCCTCAGGCAATTTATAGCAGTTGGGAGATCTGCAGATCTTAATGTGGGCTGGTAATGAATCTGAAATCTTCACTCTATTATATGATTTTCTAGAATTAGAGTTCTTGGAAGACCTGTTATATAATATGGGACTCCCACTTTTCCAGGGGAACATGATGGGGCTGTAGCCTGAAATATAGTATAATCATTTCAGCTGTGGAAATTGCATTTAAAAGTTTACTTCATTTGTTTAAACTCTTTTGGTCCCTGGTTTATGTGTGTTCTTGGATATTAATCATTTTAGTAGATGACTCTGTATTTTCAATTTTCTAGTTCCAGATTTAAGCTAGGACGTCTTTAACCCTAAGTTACCCTAAGCTCATGAATATTCCTCTTCCAAATGGATTCTCAAAGGCAATTTTCCTGATATTTTCTTTCTCTGTTAAGACCAATCTCTAATAAAGCCTTTTTTAATTCTTAAAGGTGTCCTAAATTCATCATAATCTACAAAGACAAGAAAAATTTCCTTTCTTTGTCCAGCCTTTCTCTTGTTCAGTATAGTTGCTGATCAAACAGAAATTTGAAGGAGCCCTCATTTGTAACAAATTCCTTAGCTTTGTAGTGCTTCTTTCTCTCTTTTCCCCCCTACTTTATTTCATCCTTTTCTGCTCATTGTAGATGCTGTAAACCCATAGCAAACAAATGATAGCTTATAATGAACTTCTCTTGCATGATAATTATGTTTTACATATAGCAAAGCACTGATGGGTTGATCTGCAGAAGAGAAGCTAGTGAAAATCAGAGAATGAGAAGCTCTTGCTACTCCTTGATCTAACTTTTATGACACATGCATTCACTTAATGAGTCATTGAGCTAAGAGTCTGGATTTATTCTAAATCAGGAACCACTTTATTTTACTCAGCCATAGGCAACTACATAACACTACACAAAAACTAGGAAGAAACAGGTAAGTGCAAAACGGGAAGAAACAGCACTCAAAGAGCAGTGATCAATTTCCATTTTCTGGCACTGCAGTTTTCCTGAAAACAACTACATTTGTACCTTTCCAGAAGCCAATGCTCTTTAGTATTTCATAACAGTTTGATTAACAAAAATAAAAACATGCTGTTAAAACTGCATAAGATCTAGAGCTGATAAAGGAAATTAAGGAGCAGATCAGAACTGAAATCAATCTTGAAAAAACCCAGAGGAATAGTCTCCAAAACAGGAGGAAATTCAACAGGCTCAAGTGAACAAGGGAGATCAAACTGAACAAATACAAATTGCACAGCAAGCCACTAGACAGCAATTCATCAAATAAGGCCGTTGTGGCAGAAAGGAGGTAAATACATGTAACAGTGTACATATCAATACAAGGTGAATGCATATAACCATGTCATGTTATTGTAAACAAGGTGAGCACCATGCTGAGATGTGTAAGCAGAAGGGATGAGAGCCTGCTGGAGCTGAGAAGTGGTCTTTTTGCACTTTCCATGTTGATAAGAATATCTGGAGTAGTGTCATTCTCCTTGGATACTGTGCCTCAAGAAAGATACAGACCAATTTAAAAGAATGGTGCCATAAAAACAGGTAGAGGTCTAGAAAAGATGAGCTAAGATAAAAGCATGAAATAAATGGAGAAGATTTACACAAAGAAAATAAGAAACAGAAGACAAGAGTCTTAGAAAATGCAGGAATATTGCAGAGGAAGAAAATTATCCATTTTCCAAGTCCAGGATGGATGGGCAAGAAGTGTTGGCTTAAACTGTAAAAAAATGGGGAAATATTTCCAATTGGAAAAATAGCAGTCACTGGAACAAGTAGAATGGGAATTTCCATTGTTGGAAAACTTTGTGGACAGTGCAGAAGAACATGTCACAGGGATGGATGTGTACAGACAGGCTACTCTGCTGTGGAACATGAGATAACCCAGGCTGCCTTTTGAGTCCTTTCTTACCACAGCTTCTCATGATGTTGTGAAAAGGGAGGAGTTGGAATAGATATGCTGTTGTGAGAAGGAAATGTGAAACTGCTATGCAATCAAGGACTTCATTTACCTAGGTTTGTATGGTGCAGGACTTTATGTTACTTTCCTTGGGAAATCATATAAAATAAAGCCACGCAACTACTAGAACTCTCAAGAACTTAGCACTGGGATGACTGTGGTGTGTTTTGTGGACATAGAGAGAAAACTGTGAGGGAAGCAGTGACTGGTTCTTGAGCTGACAGTGCCATCTGTGAAGCTGTGACAAGCTGCTCTGAATGGTGGCTCAACCTAAAAGGAATCATGGACAGACTGAAGACCGACAAGCCGATCAGGGAAAAGTGATCACTTTGTAGATGTGGCATCTTTTCGTCTAGCAATGAATATTTATTAAGTTCCTACAAAATTGTGCATCACAGTGGATACAGTTTATAGCTTTCTCTTCCCTTGCCAACCTGCACAGGTCAAGTCTGGGGTTTGGTGACTGACTGTGACTGGTTTGAGCTCATTTTTTTTTTGCAGAGGGGCTCTGAAGTGTTTGCCAGCAGCTCTCTTGTTTTCCCAAATGCTGAAGAATCTAGGTGATATGCTTTGTCATGCTGGAAAGCCTGAGAAATCACATGTGAATGAAGATCAAAGAGGTACATGTCTTTTATAGGATAGAAGTGGAAAAGCCTGGAGGAAGCTTGTACTTAAACTGAAGGGCTTGAAAACAACAAAGGGAGAATAGCAGTCAGATACCATAGTATATAAAGGCTATCATCAAACAGATTTTCCAGATGATCATACCCAGAAGTGCTCAGTCTCTTTCTGGACTTGATTTGTAACTGTTGCATTTGTTGAGCAGTCCAGAGGCAGCCAAAAACATCTCAAATGCTACTGTGCTGCATTCTCCAGCAATGCAGTGTTTTCCACTGCTACTGTAAGAGGCATTCTCAATCTCCCATTCGTAAAGCTCAGCCTTTAGGAGCTGGACTGGAAAGCAACCTCTGTGGCACTAAATTCATTTGACCAGGGATTGCGCTCTGTGAGTCTGAGCAGCATGGCAATGGATGGCGTCCATATGCTCAAACTCACTCCCTTTATTTTCAAAACTTGATGCCCGTGTCCAAATTGCCTATTGGAAAGAATCCTTGGCAACTGGTATTTTCTAAGCTGTGCCTGGGTGTTGTCTGGGTAGTGCAACTTGGCATGAGCCAAAACCATGTAAGAGGCTCTGCTAACAGTTAAAACAGAACAGATGATTGTGGACCATTGCCAGTGTCTGTGTCTTGGCCCTGTTTTATTTATTTGTATTGAAGTAGCCTAAGAGAAACTCCACTAATAAAATGGTTGCTACATACAATGCAGTAGGTCTGACTAAAGCCATATGGGAAATATTTTCAAGGGGCTAGGAATGCTGCAGGCATAGGTCAACATATGTGGCTTCCAGAAGACAGCTGCTCTGAAAATCAGGACATCAGATGTGGAATGACCAGACACTGAGTAAGCGCTTCATTATTTGCTTCTGGTGAGAATAAATTTTACAGGTAAGTTTTTGGCCAAATCATATCTCTGACTGTGGTGTGTTGATCTTGACTAGATTCCAAGTCCACCAAAGCTGCTCTATCACTCTGCACCTTCAACTGAACAGGGGAAAGAAAATTATAACACAAGACTTGTGGGCAGGGTAAGATCACTCACCAATTACCAACACAGCAAAAGTAGATTCAGGGACATTAGTTTTAATTTATTACTAATAAATCAGAGTAGGATAATGAAAATAAATCTAAAAACACCTTCCCCCCACTCCTCCCTTCTTCCTGGGCTCAACTACTCTCCCAGTTTATCTACCTTCTCTCACTGACCCAGGTGTCTGCAAGGCTATTTCTCTCACATAATCTCTCTGCTCTCTCCAGCTGCTGTTGTACAGCAGATTTTCTCTCCCTTCTTGAGTACATTATCCCAAAGGTGCTACCACCTTCACTGAGGGGCTGGGCCTTGGATAGCCTTGGGTCAGTCCTGGAGCTGGGTGGCATTGACTCTGTTGGACACAGGGAAGCTTCTTACAGCTTCTCGTGGAAGCCCCACCTGTAGCCCCCTGGTACCAAAACCTGGCCATGCAAACCCAGTCCAGTGATCAAGCTTTTAATGTGGCTCTATGAATTCTTGTATCTACACAGGGCAGACACCTGGGCTGTGTGACTGGGTCAAGTCTGGGCTGACTCCTTTCAGTGGAAATATATATTTTTACCATTTTTAGGCCATCATGACATGTAATTTCAGAAAGCTGTATGCTGTTATCTTCCCTGAAGATCAACTTGTTGCCCTTGTTCCTAAAAGGACCAGCCAGTTTGCATATGTATAATTTTTCAAGTCTTTAAGCATGAAAACAATGAGACTTTTAGGTTAAATGGAGTTAGTTATCTATTTAAATGCATGCCTAATTAATAACACTTATTTTATTTAAAAACTGTACTAATATATATATTTAATCTGTAATTATAAAAATTAAAAGCAGAAATATGGTGCACCTTGGTTTTTAAATAATTTTTGAATTGTTCCTTTAGAGTATTGAAATCCTAAGGTTGTTGAGACCTTCTGACTGTAGGTACAAGGCTCGGTAAACTTGTGTGTTCCCTTCATTACTAAAAACAATAGTAATAATAAAGTAATATGCCATTAAAATAAAGGCTATCCAGCTAAATAATGAAAAAAAGGCTCCAGTCCTCTACTTCCAATCTGTATTTGGCATACTGGTTTTCCCATGCTTTCTTTGCCCATACTGTACTCTCTGGCTTAGGTAGGCACAGTACCAAAAGCAGTATGTGTGTTTTTTGGATTCTTTTGACTGTGCATTTCTCAAAACTAAAAGGTGACTATTTTGACTAGGCACAAATCTGCTTCATTTTATCCAACTTTGAAATCAATGTCTTCTTTGCAGCCAATTCAGTCAATAGAAGTTTGTTGCCTTCCAGGGAATTTGAGTTTCATCCTGAAAAATATAATACAGTTCCTTTAAATAACAATAAGGAAGAGGTTGGTTTGTGGATTTGCATTTATGCCATGTCTGTTAGCATACTGGCATACTCCTTCATATTTTAAAATTGTGAGACATGGCATGTGGGAAGAAGAAAAGGACAAAGGTAGCAAGCACTTGTCAAAATAGTACATTATTAAAATATTTTAAATAGAAAAAAACTAGATTTCTTTTTTTTTTACACAAGAAAGATGTCTAGTGCAAAACTCCACATACATAATTTCTCTGTAAATTTAGTAAATGTTATAGCGTTTAAACTGAAACATAATAACACAGAGAAATAAGAAACTCTCTAGTGCCAAAAGGTCTTTTGTTCTATCATAAGGCAAACCGAAACAGCTTTTTTTTTAACTATTAAATTTGAAAATATTTTTCTGAAACTCAAGCTGTCACGATAAATCAATGGTCCCAGAAGGTCTTTCACTGTACTACACAATACCTTCCATAATCCATGGCGACAGCGGGGTGTTCACTTTTTCTGTAGACGTGCCCCAGTCTTAAAACCCCACTGGTACAGGGTAGGTTGTGGTACAAAGCCATCCAGTAAGCAGCAGTAGGTCAGGGCTGTAGAGACGATCCAGATTCCCCTTTCAAGAAGATGACCCTGTTTCTGAAGCATTGGTCTAATCTGACCATAATCAGACCTAAAATGGCCTTCGTGTGACTTTCAGAGTCTGGATGGATATGTCACCAAATAGATGCAGAGCTAAAAAATAACTCTGCTTATCTGAGTCATAGATGAGGCAAGATTTCATTTAGTAACGTATTTTGCCATTTCCCTGGATGAACATTGAAGCACTTTGGATTTAATTTTCAGGATTGGGGAACCTAGCAGTTTTCATGAACACACAGATGTAGCGAGAAATAGAGAGCTGAGGTGCCCTATAATTTGTAACATTATCCTGAGATGGTAGGAGTATTGTATGACACGGGCTGACAAGAGACACTAAATAGAAAACCACACGTCTGACACTCTGTTGTCCTTGGAGGTTTGCAACTTGTACACAGTCTATGATCATGTACTGCTGAGAAATTTCTTGGCATTCCTGACATATCATTGAAGGTAGGGGCAAAATTCCATTCTTTAATTTCACTGCTTCTCCCTTGATGGAGTCATTGTTATTTTCTTTTTAGAAAAAAAATCATCTACTTTCGTGTCAATATTAAACTGATAAATAATGAAACAAACGTTACTACTACAGCATGTTAAAACTTGTACTATCTGCTAGGTAGGGTTCTTTTCTGGTGGTCTGAGAAGAGAGCACTGGTGAGAGAGACATGAGTTTCAGTACTGAAGAACAAAACTGGACATGGCCTTAGCAAACCAAAACCCTTCTTGTTGTCAAGAGTTTTAGAAATCGTGCAGAGAGGACGTCTTCTGAGATATGCTTTGTAAGGTGATGAGTGATTTGGAAAATGTTTCTGAAGATTTCCTCTCGGCAATGAGGACCCACTAGGATTCTCCAACACATAAATGCCCTGATTTCACAACTGGGTTGTGGGTAGTAAAGCTGATTGGAAACAGTGGTTATTCAAACATGTTGTTTCAAGAGAATGGTTGGGTCTCTCAGGAAGGAGACTGCTGTTCAGCTGGGAAGCAGGTTCCAGGGGTGGGAATTGTGGTGGACAAGATGATCATCATGGATAGCCTGGACCTTGTGTAAAGGCTGTGGCAAGGAACAGGGATAAACCATAGAGGACAGAAGAGTATCATTAGAAGCCTGCCACTTGGTGAGGCAGTGAACTACTGAGAGCAAGACCTTACAATGGGCTGGGAAAGGTGCAAGCTCAAAGCTTTCTATTAATGTTGCATTAGATTTCATTGCTATGAGTTTTCGTGACATAAAAACATGTTTTTCTAGCTTTTATTGTACAATATTTATTAGTTTTTAGTTGGATAAAACCTGTTAGTGAGAGAAAAGGTACGTTTGCATTCTAAAGCCTCTTGATTTCCTATAGAATCTCAATATAAGGGGAAGGTTTAAGCCTATTCATATCATTGCTGTGGCTGACTTGGGCTCTTGTCATACAGATCTATTGAACAAGAGCTGGAATCAAGAAAAATAAAAGGCAGTGGGCAAAGTGACAAAGATCCCTGAAACCAAATTTTGCACAAGAGGTGCTGCTGTGAAGGGATGAAAACACATGTTCATCTAGCAAAGCAATAAACCAGAAAATGTAGTCCTTGTGGTAGTATCTTTGATATAGGGGGAAAATTTGATCCATAAAAACTAGGGAAAAGTCTAGTCTGATGGATCAGACCAGTAGTGTTGAGCTTAAAGTGCATCAAAGTTATATGAGAGGGTTATTTCTTTTCATTTAGGACAGTGAAGGACTGGAAAAGATTTCCCAGGAAGACTGAGCAGTCTGTCGCCCAGAACAGATTAGGAAAGCATCTGTTAGGAATAAAATAGATATATTTGATCCTGCTTATGGACTGGATAGAGCAGGGCAGACTATTTGACCCCTCGCAAGTCTGATTTGTTAATTGCAGCACAGGAAGGTTAGGGCTTGGATGGAAAGACGTTGCTGTGTGGATGGATAAGAAAAGCTAAAATTCAGATTATCTGTAGTACAAAATCTTGGTTATAGTTGACATATTAATGATACAGAGACTGGAAGACTCCTTCTGAGCTCCATCAAGAATGAGATATTGGGAGTTTCTGGGTGTTGAGAGATAAAGATGGGGGATCCAGGCTGGAGATGGTCTGGGTCCAAATTACAGAACTATTCAAACTGTAACAATTGGAGAGGTGAGAGAAGATTGCAAGATGTATCAAATGAGAAATTCTGTAATTTTAAGATGTCAGAGAGGTTAGGAAAAAGATGAAGAGATGTAATCAGCATGTTCAAAAGAGAAAATACTAAGAACTGAGGGAGTGGGGATAGGGATAAAAAGAAAATATAGAAGAGTACCTATAATTGTGTAGGTAATCAAATTTTCAGTCCTTACTAGGAGAAGAAGAAGGAAAGCAGGGTAAAGAAAGAAGGATGTATTCTCATGAGTGCAGTTTCGGAAGGCTGCCTTCTCATTTCAGTCTCACCTGGGACTCCCTGGCGTTCCTTACTGAAAAAAGCCAATCATGATCTGACCCGTGAAGAGTTCTGTTAACTTAATGGACTGCTTGGGAAGGCAACCACAAAAATTATTGTTTATCAGAAGGCAGAAAGTGTTGTTTTGGGTTTCAGAAGTGATAAAGGTTTCTGTAAAAATGGCACTACAGCAGCTGCTTTTGACATCAGATACAATTATCAAGCCTGGTTTTTAGACTGATGTTGCGATACTACTGAAGGAACTATCAGTCTATTTTTATAGAAGCTCCATTACAATACTCTTAAATTGGAGAAATTACATAATAATACTCGTACTTGCATTAGGATCCAGTTTGCAGGTCTGCTATGAGCTATTAAGGGCATGTTTGAAGCAGTCATGTTCAAGCCCAGCATACAAACATCACTATAATTCTGTTGGAAGTGTCTCCAAAGGTTCTTGTTTGTTGTTTGGGGTTTTTTTCCCTAGTGAAAAAAGGTTTTGATTTAAATGTTCCACTCACAGTATGTGCAACCAATCATTGCCACCAGATTCATGGGGTTGAGAGACCAAGATAAACTTGTGAGACTTCTTTTGTATGAAAAAAATTGCTGGACACAAACAGGCACCTGCTACCTCCCCCAGTTCTACAGTCTGACCTGCATGGGCGGAACCCTCTGTGCAAGGAAGGCTGAAGGAAAAGAGCTCTGTGTGGGCACAAGGTTGCCTGAAGGACAAAGTCCTAATACTTAGAGAACCAAAGCAGGTTTTTAAAATCCTTCTGGCACAATAAGCAGCTTTTGCAGAGCAGGGAAGGCTATGAGGCATTTTGTTTTTGTTTTGTAAATGGGGGTTGTGAACTCCATAATTCTTGAAGAAAATTGTTTATTATTGTGTGGAACTGGTTTCAGCTATGCAGATACAAAATCCCCTTTCTGCCTATGCCTGAAGAAACCCCACGGCTTTTCTACCTCTACAAGCCTGGCTGAGGGTTCCACAGAAGCAGGTTAGATTGAGCAGGATAATAGTCACCTTTCTTCCTCTTTAGTTTCCCCAGGTATTCCTAAAAGGCACATATGTTTTGCTGAGAATTTGCTACTTCTTTTATCTACACTGTGCAATTCAACAGGAATTACTGTAAAAAATCCTCTCCTGTGGAACTCAGCCTTAACCTTTTGTTAGGTTCAATATGGGTTTGCAAAGCAGGTTGTTTTACACTCTTCAGATAATCACTAACGCTGGTAGTATGGGAAGCAGGATACCCTGAAAATTGGAGGGAACCTCTTCATGACATGGTTAGTTCTGTATATACCCCACTGTTCTAGGAGCAAAAATCTTCTAGAAAAGAGACAAATTTTGGAGTGGAATCAAGCAGAGAATCTTTAAATATCCCTGGCAAAAATTTGGCCAGTTCAGAACTCTGTTGAGGAGATATTTCAATGTTTTACAAATCTGGTGGTACTCTGCCACCGTAAACCCAATAGCACACTGGGTATGTTAAAGAATGTGACCTTTAGCATTGAACTCCAACTAGTTCTTTTCCTGTTGTCTCTGGTTTGGAAACTGTTTCAGCTAATTTAAACTAAGCATGTCCAAGACACAGGCTTCCCCAAGTAACATGGTGTAGCCTTGGTGTCGTGCTTCAGTACACCCATCTGATGGACTACTGTGAACCCCTCATTACGTCATTTGAGACACTTGTAAAAGAAAAGCATACAATGTATCCAGCTGTTAGTGTCAGAGGGGCACCACAGTCAGAGGAGGTGGAGGCAAAATGCTCTTCAGTGAGGATCTGGCCTCTGTACTCATGAGGGGCTTTGCTTGAAGCAGAGAATATACTCATAAGTCCTTCAGACACGAGACTTGGCTGGAGCTGCTAGTTTGGTTGTAGCATTGAACTGTCAGATTCCAATGCCTTTTACACTGTAATTGCCTCAGATCTGCCTAGAAGAGAGGGCAAGCTGAGAAATTCAAATCTGTGTGTATCCTTATGTCCAAGTCATCATGGACAGGACCACAATGTTTCTTAGTGTTTTGTTCCCTAACGCTTCCTGTAATGAGACTGTGATTTTAACTGTGAATAACTGACAGATTTTTCAGGATTATGGTTTAGATGCCATTATCGTGAAGATTTTAGCCAGCATGATTTCATTGTGTTGCCTGTTTCCCAAAATTCTGGTGTTATTGGAAAGATATGGTTCATATTTTCTCTGTAAAAGGAAAACTGGGAGTGTGTATGTGTAATGGAAATAGTTGTTTTTCATTTATTTCAGTGAAGAACAATGTTTTAAGAGGGAATGGATATAAACAGATTTTTTCTGACTGCAAATCAGAGGATTTTTGGCCATATCAGACAGGGTCATGTTAAATTGTTTCATGTGTAGAAAAATAATTATTTAGACAAAGAATTACAGTACAAATGATTATATTTATGCAGAGAACTTTCATATTATTAAATGTAATAAGAAGCTTGATTTATTGGCTCAGGACAGCCCTTCTATGAGTTTGTATTTTCTAATCCTTTGTTCTGTGTTAATGTAGTTCACCTTTATAGCTGTACAATTTCATCCATTCTTGGGTCTTGACTGCTTTAATTATTCCAGTAGTATTCTAGTTCCCAAGACAAAAAGTTTTCTTATTTACTTTCAGTGGTAAATCTGGCTGGAAAATTCTATTCTATTCCCTTCTGGTAATTTCTGTTTATATACGGGAGACAGAACACTGGGTTTGCTTTTACATTTTTCTGCAGTTATAAATTAAGACCACAGCTTTGCATTCCATTATGTGAACATCAGCAAATACTGTGTGTTTTCTTTGCAGCTCACAATTTGAAAGGATATTGACTTGTTGTGTGACTGCTGCTTGAGAAATAGACTTCTAGTAAAATCATGATGTATGCTGTTTAATGAACTTCAAGGATCTCAGAATCATAGGTCCAAACTCTTCTGAATAAAAAGAAAAGCATTAACAATTTTCTCAATCAATCCAGTATCTTGCATTTAAGTAAAGACAAATAAAAGGCCAAACCTTTCCCCACACTGTCTGGAAGAATATTATAATGTAGCTCTATGGGGGCAACTCTTTTTGACTATTCACCCGTTTTGAACCTGTTTTGTTTCAGCATTAGGAAGATTAATTGGGAGAGATCAAAGATGTCTTCTAGAATCTGCTAAATGGCATTTCTTTTTGCTTGTCCTCTTGGCCTTTAGGCTTATGGGACTTGAGCAAGGAGGACCCTGTCACCAGGGGCTCTGTAACAGGGATGCACCAGTCCTGCTGTACACCGCACCTTTATGCATTTAAAAGTTGATGCTGATACTGCCACTTCAAAGGCTCCATTTCGCTTCAGGGGATTCTATCTTTAAAGCACTCAGCATCAGTGGAAGGATTTTCACATCATGTCACATCCCACTTTTGAAGTTTCTTGTTAATAGGGGTCACCTTTGAAGACTTTCCACTCCTGAGAGGTTCTTCTCCCAGTTCTTCTTGTTGCAGGAATGTCTCTCACAAGATCTTTTTAGCATCCCTCTTGAGGATTTTTCTGTCTTTAGGAACATCCCTTAAGAGCTTCTTACTGTTCAGGCCTGGTCCTTCAGAAGAGTTTTGATATCCTTTAACAAGTTCCTGCTTGTGGGATAGGCCATGCAGCTTTTATTCAGTGTGGAGCTCACTGTGACTAACTCACCTAAGCAAGATGAACATGACATGGGCAAAATGTTTCTTTATGAGCAGATGTCTTGGGTTGAGCTGGCAAAATGCCAACTGCCCAACACAATGGCAGAGCTTCCCTTCCCCCCCTGCCAAGAAAAGGGAGGAAAGGAAAAAACCCTTCAGACTAGGTTTATGCTTAAACTAACTATATATATTTATACAGAAAAGAGAAAATTAAGAGAAACTACAATATAGCACACAATTACACAAGCTAGAAATAAAAAATAACTCCCCAGTGAACACAAATCCCACCATTCTAACTACAAATCATTCTAGAGAAGTCAATTCCCGAGAGACAGACTTATGCAGAGAGAAGAACTAAGAACAAATATAAGCTAACATTGTGGTGAGCCGGTGCTGGGCCTGGGCCTCCCCATCCCTCCCGGGACAGCACTGTGCGTCCTTCTGAGACAACAGCTACGAAGGAACTGACCAAGCCACTCCCACACCGGCTCTTACTCCTTTGAGATGATGTTGAAATATAGTATGGAATACTACTGGCTAGAAGAAGTCACTGTCAGCTGGCTCAGCCCAGCTCAAGTCAGCCAACGGTCCCAGGCCTAGTCTGAACTCAAAAGCCCAAATTTAAGCCTACCTAGCTAAACCCATAACAGTAAATTTATTACAAGTTCAGTCATTCCCCTCATACTATTTTTCATTCCAATGAATTAAAAATGTGCTTTTAGAGTGCTTCATTGTCAGATGTCTTTCTTACTGTATGTGTGTTTTGGTTTTTTGTTTTGTTTTGTTTTTAAGTTGTCCTGCCTAACACTGTGACCTTGGAATATGTGTGAAAGGTGGAAGAGAAGCTCCTGTGGAAAGCCACAAAGAGGAATGATTTTTCAGCAACATTATGCAGATTGGGATGGAAAACATGAAAATACTTTTGGAAAGCATTTAATGGAGAAACAAATAGTTACATGAGCATGGGAATAAAAGCAATCTGGTATCCAGTGGGCTTGTATCCTGTGACTGATTCACCAGTTAACTGAGAGAAAGGACAGCAGGTGCTGTCTGGAGACCTTGGGGACCTTGACTGAGACCTGGATCAATGCTGGACATTTCACTTGTGAGATAATCTGGGGAGAGAACTTACTGAAGCAGGGAAGAAAACGAGATTGGCTGAGATGTGTTTTGAACTACTTGAGAGAAGAGAGAGCAAAGTAGCAGCTCAGGGAGCTACAAAGCAAATGTGTGTGAAGCTGCTTCAGAATGAAGGACTCAGAGGTAGCTCAATTCCAAACCCCTTGCAGCTAGGGAATAATTTACTCCCTTGAACCAGAAAAAAATAATAGAGACAACAGTCAAGAGGAAATATTTAAATCACTGAGGAAAGAAGGCTATGCAAATGAGACAATCTGTGGGCCAAATATCTTCACTTTCAGATAGGAAATATCCTCCTTTGGAAGCCCACAGCTGAAAACTTGATGTGAAAGTTTGTTTTTATTCCAAAATTCTGCCTTATTGGCATGTCATAAAGTGGATAGTGTGTAATAATGGATATTATAAAATTAACAGTACATTCTTTTGAATAACTTTAATTTTAAAATGCATTCTACATTTTACAGAGAACACTGTCTGTGCTTGTTGAAGAGAGAACAAAGAAATATTATGTGCTACAACTAATACATCTACTAGTATGCCAAGAAGGTATTTATTTTTTTTCTTAAGATATTCGAAGTTTTGTGAAGAGCTATTTTAGTGCAAGGTTTCATGGTGTTTAAAGAAACAAAAAACACTTTGAAGAATAAACCAGAAGGAGTTGTTCCACTTGGTAGCACATCATAAACTGGTTGTAATATCCTGGAAAAAATGTTGCTCTGAAAAAATTATAATAAGAGAAAAACTCTTACTACTTTTTATAGGGCTTGGAGAAAAGTAACATAAGGCTTTTGATTACTCTATCATGATATGTATTGAAATAAATATATGCTTAAAGAAATTATATATTTTCACAAAACTTAATTGTTTTTCTTTGGAAAAATTATTACTTCAAGCATTCCAGCATGGTCTAATCATGTCCAATTTTCAATGCTAAAAAAGCCCTTAGGTTGTTTATAAGATTGTTATTTTGACCAATACTCTTGCTATCTCAGGCTCTGGTAGCCAGGCTTATGTTGAAGTATGAGTTTCCATTATAATTGGGTTTGTTTGATAGCTCTCAAATTCTCAAACAAAATTTTTTAGTTTTCCTTTCAAAGATACTAATGTTTTCATCAATTATGTCAACTTCTAACTAAAAATCAGTAAGATTCTTTTCTTGTCACACTCTCTGGAATCAAGACTCTTCCAATCTCAAATTACTCACATGCATGGTGTGTGCAATAAATTTTTATGTTTGTAATGAGAGATTATTGTGACAAATACCAAACATGACTTTGAATGAAATGCAGAGCCAGGCAATCCATACTTAGTGAGAGATACCATCTTCAATAACATCAGAATAATTTTTGAAGCTAAGAAAGAAAAGATAATTTTGAGCAGAAATATCTAGTTGGAAAAAAATAAACCTTTGCCAAACAAGAAAAACCTCAAGAATGGCTCCTCTCAGTGTTATCTCAAGCAGCAAAGTCTGCTTGTTTAAGGCGCTATTAATAAAAATGCTGCTCAATTTACATAACTAAGCAACAGAATATAAAATTTGACTGAGGAAAATGAATATCAATTAAGCAGCTCTTGTAAGTGACAATGAGCGTCTCTGTTCTCTCTGAATTTTTTAGTGAGTACCCAGTAATTTCACACAGGATTTGAGATGTCTTGCAGGAGTTAGCTGTCACTTTTCTTTTTGTTTCTCAACTCTGTCATTCCCTTAATAATGCATGTTGAAGGGTACACAGTTCATCTTGGTCAGACCCTGCAGGTGAGCACTGAGAAGCTCCTCTCACTTCGAAGTTGTAGGCTTCAGCTGTCTGAAGCCTGGTATGTGCCTGTGATGATTAAAGCCCATGCTGCCAGCAGCAAACTTGACAGTCCTAAGCCCTCACAGAGTGGCCCCATTCCCAGATGCCCCAGCAGATGTGTGTGTTTCCAGTGTGTTGACTGCACCTGGGACTGGGATGGGAGCACTGTGCTCTTTGCTCTCCTGCAGCTTACTAAAATTGTATTTGCTGCATTTCATGTCAAACAACGTGATAAAATATCCCATGACGCCACAGCCACCTGGCACCTCAAGGTAACAGCAGAGGAATAACCTTGATCCATGCACTCCTCAAGGACTAAGTCCCAGCTGACAGTGACTGGGAACCTTGGGACACTGGTAAGGACTAGTAAGGGACACTGTGATGATTTTTGCTATAATTAGGGCAATTCATCTTCAGAAACATCTTAAGTTGCATAGTGACATGTTTTCATTATAGTTCCTTTGAAGACATCACAATTAGTGTATTGAGTTGCCTAATGAATTATTAGGATAAAATAATGGCTCATGGTCATGGTTTCTGGCTGAGGAAAACCTGGCTGCATTGTTTACAGTTTGTTGTTGTTCAGGAGGTTATCTTGGCAATCACAAAGGTGAAAGATTGTTCTCTTTTGTTGTGAAATGAAAGGTTTAGATTCTTTGAATTTTGGATAACAGACAGTGTGGCAGGAAAAACCATTATTTTTTAGCAGAAAAAGCAACATGCTGCCAAATTGCTTTAGGTTAACACAAATCATTTGCTTCCACAACCACCACTAGAATAAACATTAATGCAGGGACTGGATCTTGAATTTTTCATGCCAGATTTTGCCTCATTGAGACTGATTTTTTAAATTATCTTTAGCTTTGACTATAGTTTTCCTTCCAACATCAGGAAACTACTCTAAAGACAGTAATTCTGGGGTACAAATTGTTCAGCTAAAAAGACAGAATGTTAATATTTATCTTATAAAATAATAATCAGAAAGCTTTTGTATTAGAGGAAAAAACACCAGAAGTATTTCTCTTCACTGGTAGCGGGATTATATTATGGTTTTAGAAAAGTTGCATTGTAAATATTATAAATAATTATAAACCTTTGCATTCCATATAAACCTTTGAATTCCATATATGTTTCCATATCTAATACTTGGATTTAACTTTGCTTTAAAATACTCTGTCTTAAAAGTGTTGCTCTCTGTCAGGAGCACATAGAAATTTTTTGAATCAGTAATAATTTAAAGCTTCACATTGATTCTAAAAATGCCAGTAACAAAAATTCTGCCCCCAGAATTACAGTATTTACATCAAGGCCATTGCTTGGGCAGATGTAGTGACATGAGACATATATTATTAATCAACTGTTTACTTAAACTCTTTCTTACCACCTTTTTGTTGGACTCATTGAAAGAAATCTAGAGACCAATAGGAATCACAGACTGCTGTGTGACATTGATGAAGAACTTTAAGGCTCTCTAAATCAAAATCTTGTGTAGGCATATGATAAATCTTCAGCATGAAGTTTCTGGATACAGTAGCTATATCATTATGAAGAACATAAATATTTTGCATAATTGTAAATTTACATTTTATTACTCTTGTATCAACAGTGCAACAGGTGCTTCCAAAGGCACAAGGAGTGAATGAAGAAGCAAATGTTAAATGGGGTACACAGAAATACTTTTTCTCATGAAGTTGTCCCAAGCCACTGGTAAGGGGAACATGGATTAAAAATAAAAAAAAGCGAGGAGCAGATGCAAACTGCCACAAAAGCAGATGTTTCTTTATATCTGGGAAAGGTTTGATTTCTACTAAAATTCTCTTTTCTGCTTAGTCATTGCCCACAACTGTCTTAATTGCTGTACAAGGCAAAGAAAATAAAATCAAAATGCTGAAGAAAATTATAGCCTTACAGTAGTAGGGAAAAAAAGAAGTATTAAAAAAGGAGTCAGCTGGCTGAGGTGACTCAAAACTGATTCCGTGCTTATGGTGCTGTCAATTGTTTATCTTTAGCTGGACTGTAAATCAGTGAAAGATTTCTAAATAAATACTAGGACAAATTTACATCCCTCCTGTCCTGATGTGACAAAACCCCATGAGATCTAAGTATATTTCTGATGCCTGTAATTAATATCACAAGCTTCCTTAAGTGAGAAGAAGAACCCCAAACTGATACATGTTTGTGTGCAAAATCCCATGTAGACCAGAATAATCTTTGCACCTAATTATAATGGAAGTTCGATGTCCTACCAACTGAGGCTACTTGAGGCATTTATCTTTGGGGTGGATATTTACAAATCCTACACAAAAATCACATCAGCACTGTGTATATTAAAGCTACTCACCTCTGAGCTGCAAAAACACTGACTACCCTGGGCAGGAAAGTGCCTGATGGGTGCTAAGTAACAGAGTGCTCATCATCTCTCATAAGGAGAGACTGCAGGAGCTGGGCCTGTTTATTTTAGAGAAGAGAAGAGTGAGAAGGGATCTCATTGATGCATATAAGTATCTCAGAGGCCGAGGCCAAGAAGATTGTGCCAGACTCTTTTCAATTATGCCAAGCAACAGGATGAGGAGCAACGGCCAAAAACTAAAACATGAAAAATTTCACCTCAGCATGAGGAAGAACTTCTTTACTTTGAGGGTGGCAGAGCACTGGAACCAGCTGCCCAAGGACACTGTGGATTCTCCCTCTCTGGAGACATTAAAACCCCACCTGAATGCATTGTTGTGTGACCTGCTCCAGGTGACCTCCGTTGAGTGGGGGCTTGGACTAGAGGTCCCTTCCAACCCCAACAATTCTGTGATATTGTGATCATGTATCTGTTCACTGCGGGATGAAATACTATAAATATGAACATAGTGAGGAGGTCTTGCTGTCTCAGAGGCCTGAGATGACTCTTAATAGCCAGGGAACATATTTTGCATACTTGATGTTTTCAGGTAGTGTTAACAAAGTACAGAGTAAGGTAGTTTCTGAGATTGAGGTATTTTTTGTCCAATTTTGATATGTGGAGTGCCTACAGTATTTCAGGCAGATCTCTGCTGTTGCTGCAGTGTGGAGCTTCAAGCTGTGCACTCAATCTCTGTAATTCTTCCTTCACACTCTTTTTCTCGTTAATAAGTAAAGTACAGTGTCGTTTCCATTTTGCACCAGAAAGACCATGTGCCTCTCTCCGCAGTCATGGAAGCAGTAGGGAACTGGAGAGGGCATATGAGGCCATCAGTTGCAGAAACACCCATCAGTAAAGGGAAATACATCAACCTTTCTGCTGGGATGCCAGCAGAAAGGTACTGAGCCCCGGAGAACCATCCTTGGGGGAATGCTGCAGTAGCCTGTCTGACAGGTGCCAAGCTGGCTCTGCTCAGATGAACACCCCTTCCAACACACACATCATTTCCTGGAAAGCTGGGAAATAAAAGACGTCAGAGGAAAATTCTTAAGAGGACCAGCTTTTGTCTCAGTTGGTCTATAAGAGAAATTATGAAGATGTTACCTTAGCATCTATCAGAAAGGGGAGAATAAGATATATTTGAGAGGAGTGTAAGGAAGAGTTTATACATGTAAAACTCACCACTTTGGAAGCCTGCCAGGGCTGGATACTGCCTCTTGACTAATTGCTGATCTTCCTCTTCTCCCCTCCAAATACTTTTACAGTTTTGGCTTCTGAAAGACATTGGGACTGTAAGTTCTGCACTTGAATTTTGAGTCATACTAACATGGGTTAAATTTGATGCCAGATACTTTTACCACACTTTCCCCATTGAAGCTTGAACCTTTCCCATACCATTCATCATTTTCTACTATTTCCTTTCTACCACTTCTTTCACCACATTTCAGCACCCAAAGTCACCCCTGCTGCCCTTTTCTGAATCTTTGCCATCTGAAGATGCTATGCAGGGCTGCATGCCATATCCAGGGAGTGTCACACTGTGACTTCATCCAGGGCCCCAAGGAGAGAATCCTTTCCTTGTGCCTTTTCATAATAATTCTAAGTGCTTCATTTGCCTCTTTGCTGCAGGGCATTGAACAGACATTTTTCAAAAAAGTCCTCTGTCCTCAACAACTTTAAGATCTCTTTCCTGAATATATAAAACAAAGCAAATTTTAACAATAAAGGAACAGCAATAATTTATTAAAAACACCACAACACTGAGTCACCAGTAAAAGTATACAAATAACCTAAATGCTTGTTCCCATAGTATTTGCATTTGCACCTGCAGCTTTTTGCAATTTTGCCAAAGAATAGCTCCTGATCAAATGCCTTTTTTTTTTCTTCTGTGAATGCTTTTTCCCCCTTTGGCTTTCTACTACCCCTGGTGAACAGCTTATTCCCACTGGGTGATTAAACGAATTGGAGTAGTCTGTCTCATGCCTTCTGTCCAGTCTGGATGCATTGCTCCTTCCATGGGCAAGACTAAGAGGTGTCACCTAGTCTGCTACTGAAATTTCACCTCTCTGTGAGTAAATGAGGGTGGCAGAGAGAAGAGGGGAGAGCTGTAGTAGTTGATTCTGCCTTCTTCCTTCCTTCCTCCACATGTATTTGAAAGGCATAATCTGCCACCAAACTGCATTTCTTCTATCACTCCACTTCTGAGACTTCCAGCTCCTGCATCTCAACAGTGAGCAGCAGCTCTGTTCTCTGGTGGTATGTAAGTGTCACTTCATCTGAGTTGACTCTCCCAGCACAGCCAATACCTGGTGTCTTCAGCATTCTTGTCTGCATACAGCATCTGTGCCTCTTGCAAAGCTCAGCTGGCATCAGACCCATAAGTCTATGTAAGTTGGTGTCACTCTTTGCAGTATGAAGGCTAAAGATCCTCTTGCAGAGGTGTTACAGCAGGGATTATCTTTGCCCTAGGTACCTTGTTCCTTCTGCCCCAGACTGTCCTATCTTAGAGTAAGTAAAGGTGGATGATGAGCAAACCCCAAATTCATTGGCTATGTATGTAGGTCTAAGCATGCATCACTCAGTATGCTCCAAGCTCTGCGACCAAATACTCAGATCACAGAATCAGAGAATCAGACTATTCTGAGTTGGAAGGGACCCACAAGCATCATCAAGTCCAACTCTTAAGTCAATGGCCCACATAAGGGATTGAACCCATGACCTTGGCATTTTTACAACCAAGTTTTAACCAGCTGAGCTAATCTCAGGGTCGAGGACCCCTTGGATAGCTCCTGTGCATTAAAATCAGGATGTGAGAAACAAGTAGTAAGGAAGGAAGGTCTGGTTTATACCCAAGTCTTGCCCCAATAAGAAGATGAGATGTGGGTAGTGTGTATATCCAGATTGTAAAGTCTCTTCAAGTTCCTATCAAGTAATTTTTATTGTCTGTTAATAGTATGTTATGATTTGATTTCCTTATGTCTATCATCTAAGTTTAAGAGGCTTGTAACCCAAGCAGTCCTGCATCAATAAACATTGAGCCATCTATGCAAATGGAAGACTTTGTTCCCACCTGTCCTCTGGTAGCAGAAGGGGTTTCCCCCATGAACTTCAGCATCAATATGCTGCTGTAAAAGGAACCTTATGTATAGTACACAGTCATAATTAATAATAGGGTTTCAACTCACTGTGCAAACAATTAAGCTTCTTTGTAATAAATACCCTGGTTTCTAACAAACTATAAGCAGAGGTAGCATTAGCAGCACTTGGCATTTTTGAGTTTAGCATTTTGTTTTCACACCTGCATTATAAGACAATGCCTTAACATAGATTGAAGGTGGCATACAGTCCAAGCCTGCTGGCTTGACCCATACAATGTCTTCCTGTGACACAGATAGGGAATCCCAGCTCCAAAAGGCATCATTACCTTGATCCTGTCTAAGCAATTCTAACAAAGTGAGGAACAGATGCACATTCCTCCACAACAATGTGATTACATAGGGCAGGTGACAGGCAGTGCATTGCATTCCTGAGAACAGTCTGTTTTCAGAAATGCTAGGCTTGGAATTACTGGCACAAATATGGATTTTGTGCTCTGAAACACAACAAAGTACTGTGAGAGGCACGTCACACACTAAAACCTGCTGTTTCAGCTGGCTTGGATGGTGGTACTTAGAGCTGAACCACTTGGCCCTCCTTTCCGCTTCTGCTACTGCTACCACTTAAGTGAAGATGCTGCCTGCTGAGTCTGAAGCTGATTTATGCTCTCACAGAAAGAGAAAATGTACTGCAGTACACAGAGGAAAAAGTCTAAAAAACAGTTGGAATGTAAAGGTTGAATTTTGATTAACCATAACATCCTTTGTCCTGAGTGCTATTACAGACAAATGTGTCCCTCTTCCTAGCACGACAGGAGACAAAGGCATAGGACACTGCTCAAGAACTCAGCAGTTTGACTTTATTTAGATGAATGCCTCACACTGAAATCAGTGGGAATAAATTCTATAAATATCACTGAAGATCAGGACTATTGAGGCAAGGCAATTTTCAGAAATGATCCAGTGAATCTTTAAAACCGTTTTCTATTAGAGTTAAGCTGTAACTAATGCTTCATTATGATTGCATACTGGAGTCCTTGGAGACTTCTGAAGTACCCACTTAAGGGAAGAGCTACTTTATTCTAGTGTGCAATGAGTATTTGGGCAGTTCTTGCCTTTGTCCCTAAAATCTCGAGTGAGCCTTACTCTCTCTATTCCTACCTGCAAAATGAGAAAAAGTGCCATAGAGTTAGGCACTTGAGAGTGCTCAGACAGTGTGATGATTCAGACAATGAGGAAGGGATAGTTTCACCATGTGGATAAATCAGAGCTAGATTCTACAGGAGGGCAAAGCATGACATTTGAGCTAGGTGATTTTTATATAGCAGCCCTTCCCACTTCCCATTCCTTGGGACTGAAACTTTAGTTCAGGGATTTCTGGTGCCTTCTATTGACATTCTTTCCAAGTTAAGTGCCTTGTTTCTGAGGAAATAAATTAGACTGTGGTGTAAAAATTTAAACTCAAAGCCCATATTGACAGATTTCTTTATGAAGGGTACAAATTAACACCTCTTTCCAAAGTACCTTGTATTTCCAGTTACTGCTGAGAACTCCTGTCCAATTTATTAATTTATGAGATTCAAGCCAGGTTGGAGGCAGAGACAGAGAGGGGGAGAATATAGATTTTTTATTGAAAAATTGTCTTTTAATCTGAGATGTCTGCTTATAACATGAGCTATTCTGTGCAGAACTAGGAGAAATATTCTCCTAGGTTTGATCATACTTACAGACCTATTAAGACTGGTCAAGTTTCACACCTCAGAGCACAACTCATGCAGTTGACTCCCACCTCTTCCAGTGCACAATCTGAAGAGTGACTATTATGCCTTAAGCAGAAAGACCATTGCAAGCTTTGTGGATGTACTGTGTGCCCGAATTCTGCCACTCTCCACTGGAGATCAGCTTGACCGTCTCTTCTAGACAATGCCTTTGTTCTCAGTGCTCCCTGCCTGATCTCATCTAGTATCTACCTGAAGTTTGCAAAACATGAGCTCAGGGAACTAAGCTGAAGGTTTCATGCTGTCTTTGCTTATACACCCAGGCCTTTTCTGCAGCATGCTCCTGTATAAAAACAGGAATTCAAAACAAGTGTTGAGAGCCATGTTCCAGCCTGCATGCCTGGGCCTGCTGATACAGGCTGCTACTTGGCTAGCAGTGCTCATCAATCAGGCTTCAGGAGTGGACAGAAAGCATTTACAGCCAGAAGTCTGAGCCATGAAATCTAAAACTCAGCAAGAGCTGCTTATAAATAGCATGAAACAAAGTAGTGAAAATTAATCTTGTATATCTGCAGGGGGTTTTAGGTTAGATCTTTTTTCGAGATGGAAAACAAAGGTCTGTTGCTGCAACAGTCATGAGGGTTTTACACTTTGACTTATGAAAGTGATTTTGGAGGAAAAACATGAAAGGTTAAAAAAGAACAAAGAAAGAAAAAAAAAATCACTCCTTCCTTCTCTTCTTTCTCCTTGTTATAGCCTTGGTTCCATCATGGCAGCACAAGGAGTTAAGGCACTTGGCGCAATCAGAATGTTGAGAAATTTTATAGAATCATAGAATGGCTTGAGTTAGAAAGGACCTTAAAAATCATCTGATTCCAACCTCGCTGCCATGGGCAGACCCCTTCCACTAAAAGAGGTTACTTGGATCTCTGTCCAGCCTGGCCTTGAACACTTCCAGGAATGGGGAATTCACAGCTTCACTGAGCAACCTGTAACACTGCCTCAGCCCCCTCACAGTAAAGAATTTATTCCTAATATCTAATCTAAGCCTACCCTCTTAAGGCCATCCGCCCTTGTCCTATTCACTCCATTCCCTTGTGAAAAGCCCCTCTCCAGTCCTCTTTTAGCCTCTTTAGGTACTAGAACATGCTATAAATTCTTCTGGAGCCTTGTCCTCTCTAGGCTGAACAGCCCCACCAAGGACAAGTGGGCAGTGAGTGGGTGTTTGAGCTACATCCTACAGAAGATCAGTCATTGATGAAGCAAATTTTTCTTCTGCCAGTGACTGATCCCATTCGGTGCTCCAGAACATTCCCCCTCCGTCCTCAGAAAAAGTTGGTACCCTCACCTCTGTGCTGCATACGCTCTCTGTAGCCGCCATCTAACTGTGCCAGAGGAAACCTGGAGGGAGAGCAGAACAAGGATCTGCCAAAAGAGGAGAAAGAAGAGCATCTTAAACCCAGAAGAAGTGAGTCACCCCCTTGGTCATTGCAATGCTGATGGACAGTTTGTTTCTTATGCAGCAGAACTAGTTTTTATTACTGGGAGGGGCCAACTGATGAAACTGGCCTTGCTTGCATGAGCAGGGAGTAACATCAAGAACTGTGATCCATCCACAGGGTATTTTACAGCCTTTCTGTAGCATGATTAAAACTACCAACTCAGGGTGATCAGCTGTGTAGGAACCTGGACAAGTAGTAGACAGACTGGTGATAGCAGTGGTCAGGAAATAGAGCTCAGCATGGCAGCACTTCTCTGAGGATCCTCCAGGGATCTCAGCAGGAAGGGTCTTTTAGGGAGTGTCAGCAAAAGGAAGATTATTTCTCTCAAAAATAATTGATATTTGTCTGATAGCTCTCAAGTGAATTTCAGATTCAGCTCCATGCTATTATTAAACATGAAATAGGTGCTAATGCAAAGGAATGAGGAAGCAAATGTACACACAGGTACTCTGCCAGCATTTTCTAACCTTTGGAAATATTTTAGGTTAGATGTCTAATGCTGGCAGTGTCCAGGAAAGAAAGGGCAAGAGGATGCAGATAAAATAGTGGCTGAAATGTGTATATTACTCTACAAAGAAATAGTGCTAAAAGAGTAAAGGAGCGCATATGAAAGAAAATAAACTTAGCCAGCAATTCTAACCCCCTTCCTGTCCTTAGAGGATTTTCATTAGGCTGCTGTCTGACATGCCTGAAGGAAGGACCTTGGTTGTTCATCTCAGCCTTAAGGATCTGTGCCAGGTTTCTGGTCACATTTATACTGACTGTCCCTAACAGGACAGAAAACTGTCCTATTTTTAGCAAACTCAAAGATCTAGCATATGGCCTGCAGTCTATCATCCTGAGCCCTGGATGCCACATAGCATAAAAGGAGCAGGGTTATTTGGGATCACTGCCTGGATGGGAAGACCTCCAAGGACAATCTCAGTAGTGTCAGTGTTTCAAGAGGTGATACTCTTCTGAGTCCATGAGTCATCTTGCTTAATGTCACTAAATTCTTTCATGGGAAGCAAAAGTCATGGATCTCACTACCTTTCGCCAAATTTCAAGTTTTCCAGCATCTACAAAGATTTTTCAAAAGGGTGCCTCTGCCTCCACAGATAATAGTGCATTATGGCCATCCCTCCTAAAAAGCAGCCTATGCAGTGTGTGCACTTACTTTGTATCTTGTGAATTCTTTGGACAGTCTGACACTGAAGGATATGAGATGTTTTAGGAAAAACAGTGATGTGGACCATAAAATTATCTGTCTTATAAATGCCTTAGAAATATCTACCCTTATATTTCTGCCAGTCTCTCCTACTTGGATTTTTCTTGCCCAGAAAAGAAGGGCACTGAAAATGCATTGGTTACAACTACCATAAAATTGGAGGATTATCATGCAGAAGCAAAGAAGTGTACTTTAACCTAATCGCTCATCTGCATGGATCTAACAGCACATCCATAATGAGGATGTTAGGTAATGCCTAATGTTAGGTATTGCTGTGGCCTGTTCTAGAGCTAGGTAAAGGGTGATGGCATGGATGGATTGAAGTGCTCAATTCCAATCTAGATGTTTCCTCCTTTGACCTGAATGGTTTTGTCTTAGTAGACCCATAGTGTATGATTCACCAGTCCACAGTGGCTGGATTTGACACAAGACCAGTGATTTCTAAATATACCCATCCTTAGATTTTCTGGATGGTATCTACTTGATCAGGATAAAATTCCTGTCATGTAGATATAACGGCCAGTTTAGTTATTTGAGCCCTCCTTTTTTAGGTGTTGGAGAGATGCTGACAAATCTCAGGTCATCTTGTCTTAAAATTCACCTATTCCTAAAACAGCCATTATATGAATTTTGCTCTGGGACTGACCACTGATTATGAAGATAGTCTGTCAAGTCTAGTTTGGGTTAAATGTCTTCTACAGAAGTCTTTACGTTTTCAGTGAAAATGATGTGGATAAATGAGGTAAATATAATTTTTTCCCATACTAGTCTTTCAAATTCTGCACTTGAAGGCATCTTGAGGTATTTATGAGCAAAATTTTCTCAAGCATTACCTAATTTGGAGACAATGATTATGATAAATTGAAATTCATAAATATTTGTTAATAATTTCTGCTTTCCTCAGAGGAAGGTGACAAATGAAGCAGTGTGTTTTTTCTCTTTCCTTTCTTTTCTGCTCATTAGAGGAAGAAGCATCCTATTTATTCCCAATAGGTGCCTTAATAAAGTTCTTTCAGCTACATATTATGATGTCTCCTAACTACTGGGTGGGGTGAAATCACCTTAACAAAAATATCATAGAAGTTCACTTTTTCACAAGTATAATGGCACTTCTTTCCCATTTTGTTTGTTTTTTCCTCTATAGAAACTCTAGCTTCCTAAAAATGCTGGGTTGTTTTTTGTTTGTTTGTTTTCCTTGGAAGAGATCTTTTTCTTTCTTTGAGAGGTCTGGGGAGTCTGGGATGTTTGTTTCTTCATTTCACAGACACATGCAAACCTGTTCTGTCTACAATTTTCCTGCTCACACAAATTCACACAAGCAGCTGTGTCATGCCTGCAATACAGATCAAGGGAAGGCCTGGAAGTGGTAAACTTAGAACTCTGTTGTCCTGACTTTTAAGCCAGAACTCCAGGCTTACACAATATCTGTGTTTACACTGACCTAAATCTGCCACCTGTATATACACTATGTACTGTACACCCTGTATGCACTACAAATACTGTACAAATTACTTCAGTTGGCCCCAGAAGTTGTCCAGCTCAATCTGTGATGTTCTGCTGAGGTCTGCCTGTGCCTACATTGTGTTCAGAACATCCTTGAAAACCATGGACTGTGGGCAGAGGCCATCAGCAAACACCAACCCTGCCTCTCTCCCACTCCTGATTCTCTTCCCTTCTGCACGTGATTTATTATCCCTATTGTTCACCCTTAGAAACTGACCCACAAGAAGGTACAAGACCAGCTCTGAAAGGGACCTCGCACAATGGAGGTTATTGTAACCAAAACATGGTAGAATGAGGTAAAAGTGACTTATCAGTTTGATCTGCGTGAAGACAATTCTCCAATTTGGTATGAAACAGGCAGACCAATAGATAATAAACCTACTCGTAAGACAATCTACATGAGTTTCAAATATTAACATCTTAGTGTTGCTGTCAGAGAGGCTTCAGTGTCTGCTTAATATCAGGGGTGTATATTTAGGATTTATACTCAGAAAGATAAAGCATGTCTTAGAGATAGAGACACTTCTAAACATCTGAGTTAAGCTCAAGTGAGATGTGCCAGAATACAGTAAGGGATCCAATCAAAGCATCTCATGGTGCTCTGAGCTCTGTTTTTAAGGCCTCCCTGTAATCTGGAGCATTTTTAAACTGCTGCCTTGCAAACCCTACCCTCATTCTTACTTACCCCACTGCCTTGATGCTTCCTTTCAGCAACAGCAAATGCTGTTTTCTTACTTCTTTTGTCTGGCTCTTCAGCAAACTCTCATTATCCCTCCTTGCTTTACCACAAACCTTGAAAGGCAACTGGGTGGCAAGCAGTTATTGTAGATGCCCATCATGTGGCCCATCAGTTCTGCCAGCTATTCCTGCACCACTTTGATGTTTCTGAAGTCTAAATCCTTGGGTGAGGAGGGGGTCCACTCCCGGAGTACATTGTGTATCCCAGAGAGAACAAGCTCTGATTGTGCTGCCAGTCAAAGCACAGCAGAGATGCTGCCGGGCCTGATAATGGGAGACACAAAGGTGGCTGAGATCACAGACTAAGGAGGGGAGGGAGAGAAAGAAAGACAAACTGCATTGGAGTTCAGTGGTTGAGAAAAATAGCCAGAGTCAATTGGAAGATGGTGGAACAGAAAAGGAGTTTCCATAGAGGTGGTGGAAAAGAAAAGGAATGGCATTTTATCAGTTCAGTAATAAGCTGGGATTTTTCTTTGAGCATTGACAGACCTTCTGTTTTTTGAACTGGTTCATTGGCTTCTAGCCCAACATTTACGCTCCAAGGCAAGCTACTGCTTGCAGTGCTTTTGTGGCAGAGGGAGCACGTTAAAAATACTGACTTTTTAGAATTATTTAATTACTTTGGTATGGGTAAAAATTAAGAATTTGTCTCTCTCTTTTTCTCTTTTTTTCTTTCACCTTCTTCCTCCTCTGTCTCTTCCTAAGGTAACCAGCTAAAAATCAAACAACTTTTCTTCCTATTTTAGAAAGTGTTTCCAGCTGAGGAAAGGTCTTTGAACTGAAGCAAGGCCACCAGCCATTGTAAGGACAGAGTGGAGTAAGGATTATGAAAAGGGTACTGGTGAGCTGAAGTACTTTAATTAGAAAAAAAATGACAAGATAAATTCCCTGAAAGCCAGGTTTTTAAAAATAAATTTGGTAGACTTTTCCTAGACTTTTGTTGTAATTTATATTTTGTGCTCTGCATCCATTATGTACTGTATTTTTGTGTAATTTTATGCCATTAGCCAGGTGTGCTGTGAATAGCTATGCTGACTTTCAGGTCCATTGAATTTATCCAACAGAAAGGATACGGTATCATGCACAATATTGTGCAATTAGTAGAAATATGAGAGGTAAAACCAGGCTTCAGATTTAAAGTTCTGCTTTTTTGGAGGTGACAGGGTGTGGGATTGTTGTCTTATTAACATTCAATAGGACTGAGAATGAGGCAATTTGTTACAATGAAGCACATATAAAGAGGGTGCAAAAAATTGAGTGTAGGCCCTCATCAATACAAAAACTTGTTTCACTAAAATGATAAAATAAACAGAGTTTAAAAGGGAGATGATAACAGTTGGAAACAGCGACAAAACTCAAGAAAAAAAAGTTTTTCATTTTCAGTTCTTTCCTTAGCTGCTTCCATGATGTTCTAGGAAATCACCCCAAAAATCTGCACTCTCTAATTCCTTGGGAACTTTAGTTCCTTAGTTTGCCTCTCTGCTCCTTAGGTCTGAATGCATGCAGGGAAGAGATCAATGTCGACAGATATCTCTAATAATGAGAAGTATGATATAGAGGTTAATAGGATGAACAATCAATTGTGTTCCAGTTCTTGCTTTATATTGTATCCTAGATCTCTTTGCCTCCCTTCACAGGCCTTTCTTTGCAATATAATGGTGACCTTGTTCTTCAGACTCACTTCAGCTTGTGTTTGGAAATCACCTGCCATGGTTAAACCAATGTGGCAATACAAATAATAAATTCTGTAGATATTAAATGATATGCTGAATAAATGCATATACATTTTCTCTCTTTGCATATAGTTTCTTTACACTATATGCTTCAGACTGATCAAATATTGTATTAGGAATCATTGGATAACTATTTCATAAAAAGAAAATATATTAATATATGGATTATTCCTTTTTCATACCCACTCACTTTTTAAACTACATTTGAATCACATTATGAATTTTGGCATTGAATTCTGTGATATTTGCCAGATGACTAATCAGGTCAAAATCTCTTTATTGCAAAAAAATTGTGCTGGAATGATCTGTAATACCATGGCAGAATTCGTTTGTGAGATAAATACATGCATCTGCATTTGCATACAACCACTTCAGTTCTGCCATCTGGCACCTCCTTGAACAGAAAGTTAACTCCTCTTATTCCTTAAAATAGTGACCTGTGGCCTGTTCAACAATAAACAGATTTGCAGTTGGACTTCTGAAGACCATACCTTCGTCTAAAATAGGCAAAATTTAGCTCCTTTGAAATAAATCCCTGGGATCTCTGCCACTTCCTTGCTGCCTTCCAGAGTGCTTTCTTTATGATGGGGTTGTTACCAGCTACTTTGGGTTTAACCAGTGATATATTGGATGAGAAATGGCAGGCCCATTTAAAATAACAAAACAGCAAATGAATTTATGAAAGTATAGATTTGTAAAAAAAAAGTCACCAGCGTTGATAAAGCCTCTTTAAAGTTTTACTTCTGTACTTTCAGTACAGCGCTTTAATATGTACTTGCGTAGTGTCTGCTCTGACAGGTCTTGTTGAACCAAATTTTAGATTAGTTCTCAGTCACTTAATTCTGTGAGGAGCAATAAGTATTAACCATTAGCTACAGATGAGTTAGTGGCCCTATGGACCTAATGTGAACTGAGATTTCTGAGAGATATATTGTTGCACAGGAGTGGCACTACTGATAAACACATTGTCTTATCACACTTTTCAGCAGTTTCATTCAAACTATTTTTATTCCTTGGGTTTGACTTGCCAAGCATACATCACCAAACAGGTGTCCTCACGCCTGGGATGTACCAAAAGTTGGGGAAAAAATGTAATTTATAGAAAAGTGGCAATATGATGTGATTGCAAGATTCTTAGAAGTGATATAATGTCAGTGGTTGCCCCTAATTTTGTCTCCAGCTATAACTACAAGCCAAGAAGACTGTGGGCCGCTTTGCCTCAAGACTTGGTAGGGCATGTTTCATCTTAATACACTTGGATATTGTTAGAGTTGTTCTTTGACCCAAATATAAAAAGGTAAATAAATTGTACATTACTTCAACATGGATTCATATTTCATTCTAGTTACAGGAGCTGTTCTTTCTATCATTTTCACTGCCTGACTGAAAGACTCAAAAGTAGTTATATTCACGCATGTGCTGATTTGGGCTGTAGTAGAGTTAATTTTCTTCCTAGTAGCTTGTATGGAGTGATGTTTTGGATCTCTGCTGGAAAGAATTTTGAATTCAGGGATGTTCTTGTTAACTGCCAAGCAGCGCTTACACAGAGTCAAGGGCTTTTCTGCTCTTCACCTCACCCCACCGGTGAGGAGGCTGAGGGTGTACAAGGAGTTGGGACAGGACACAGCCAGGACAGCTGACTCCAGCTGACCCCAGCTGACCCCAAGGACATCCTATACCATGTGGTGTCATGGTCAGTATAAAAGGCGGGGGTGAAGGAGTATGGTGGGGGGCATTAGGAGTGATAATATTTGTCTTCCAAGTCACTGTTACACATGGAGGAACCCTGCTTTTCTGGGGATGGCTGAACACCTGTCTGCCCATGGGAAGTGCTGAAAGAACCCCTTGTTTGGCTGGCATGCATGGCCTTTGCTTTATTAATTAAACTGTCTTTGTCTCAATCATGAGTTTTCTCACTGTTACCCTTCCGATTCTCGTCCCCATCCCACCAAGAGAGTGAGTGAGCTGCTGTATGGGGCTTAGTTGCCAGCTGAGGTTAAACCATAGCAGTGCATACAGAATGAGAGATCTCTTCTAATTTTAACCATTTAACCATAACCATAAACAACACTTAGAAGCCTTATGGGAGGAAAAGTACATGATGTTGCACACACAAACATAATTCCTGAGTGAAATTATTGTAGAATGAGGACAATAAGCAACTACTTGGCTGTTACAGGCTGTGCCAATGAGGTTAATATATCTTTATATTACCACTGTATCTGGGCCTCATTGTGGCAGGCAGTATGCAAGTGTGGTATTAATTCTGCTCTGATCCCTGTGTCTGTAGAAGTTAAAGAATTCTTAATTGCTAGAGGGACTTGACTTTTTTATTTGGCCTTTTTTTCAAACCTTTGATAATAATAATGTTCTGTCATTTTTTGGCCCAAATCTTGTTCATATTCAAAGATGACCCTATATATTGAGAATGGAATTTAAAATCTATGTCTCTTCCTTTCCTGTAACAGCAAATGGGAAGTTCTTCCATTCCCCTGTGCGAGAGAAGTTTTTGTGCACCAGAATCCAGTGAAAAATCCTGTCCTGACAAAGACTTGATCTCATAAAGAGTGATTACCTACACAACAGGTCTGCTGCCATCAGCCAGACTATTCAAATAGACTGTCTCCAAGGGTCAGTCTCAAAAAATAAATCTTCCCACCCACAGAGGGCTTTCAGCTATTGGTAGCTTCTAGGCAGAAAATAAGATCAGTAAAAAAAGACTGTTAAAATTAGGATATAAAATGGTCTGTGCTACTGCATGACTCCCTTTTAAAGGAGAAAATATATTCATGGGAAAAAAATTGCCTCCAACTTCTCTTTCTCAAGAGTTTCCAAATTTTTGGTGAGCAAAAGCAGATGCAGCAATAACTAGTAATGAATCAAGAACTATTGATGCAAAAAGCTATAAATATGTGAAAGTCTCACACAGGCCTTTCCCTTCTGATTCTCAAGAATGCATCCTGCTTTGAGTAGGAAAATGGACTTTTTACAGTGTCATAGCCCATTTTCATCTGCTCATGCCTCACATGTTGTGCTGGTTTAAAGGTAAACTGGCAGGGAAAATGAATCTGACTCAAGAGAGATTACAAGTCAGAGTTACAATTTACTAAATAAATTACAATAAATACACTGATACAGAGGAAAAAATGGTTTTAACCCACAAAACCAGATGTATAACCCAGCACTCTGGGGCATGAACACAATGGTGTTCGTTGGCGCCTGTGCTGAGTGCCACATGGGTCCCCTGAGTACAGACCAAAAGGAAAGGAAAACCTGTTGGTAAGGATGATAGTCACAGTCTTGTTGACAATGACAGTTGCAGTCCTGTTGAGGTTCTGATCCTCCTCTGGATCCGATGAGTGGTACAAGAAGTCCCCAGACTTCAAGATTATATACCCTCTGGTTCAAGTGGGAATGCCCAATACCTCCCCCAGGGCAGGGAGTTCCACAATGGGTGATTTAACTCTGTGAGTCATGATATATTTTTGGAATCTTTGATGGTTTGGCTCTTTGAAACTGCCTATTGTGCCAGTCCCTAACAGCCTATTAGCAGATACGATCCTTCAGGTTTGGTGAGGGTGACAATACCTCCCTGGTGGGAAGTTACCACAGCTAAGTCACTGGTGTGAAGACAAAACCATTCCCATGCCTCGCAGGGTTCTTTAACACCCAGCTTGTAGCCTGAGGTGTCAGGTGTGCCCTGGGCAGCTGCTGGAAATGATCCTTTTTTAACAGTTCATGAGAAATGACACACAGGGTGTAGAATACACAGCTTTGGTTACATCCACACAGTGATAAACTGGTTCTGGCTGCTGTAACCAGGACACATGTGAAACCAGAACTCTTATCCTTTTGTGCTTCTTTTTCCTTCAAATGTTTTCCTCCAAAGAGTGATCACGAGGCTTGTCAGTGATTCCCTTTTTTTGTCTCCTGAAATGTGTTTAATACTTTCAATTTTTACTCCTTAAGACAGTGAGCCACAAACTGCCCCCTTCAGAATCTTTGTAATTAACTGAGTCCAGGAAAAACTGGTTTTGGTTAAAAGGGGTTTTTTGCTGACTCTATCCTTTTTGTTAATATCACCTCTGTTTAGCAATGCTATTAGCCTTTGAAGGTCGGTGGCTTTGTTTAGCACTGCATTGCGATGATGCCTTTTGACCAGGATTCAGAAGTTATTCGAGGACATGCCTACAGCTCGGTGACCTCATACATTCCATATGACCAGACTCATCAGTAATGCTTATTCATATGAATAAATGAGTTCAGGTCTCTGTGCCTATAATTAGGACTGTGTTGAAGGATTCAGCTAAAGGGGTGTTTCAGACTAATATAACTTGAGTAACATTGACTTAGCTTTGGGTATGCCTTTCCATTTTATTTTTTAATTTCTACTAAAGGTTAAGGTAGATATTAAAGACTGATCGCAGAAATAAAGAAGAAAGATGTGGAAAGTGAGTCAGGGAGAAAGATAAACTGGTAAACTTTCAATGAATTGTGATTCTTCATTACATGAGGTGTAATGCTGACCCCAAACATGAAATACTATAGCCTAAACTGAGTCATTTAAAGGAGAAACATATGCTCAGTTATCATTCAGACATTCAGGCATCTCATTACATTGCAGCAATTTTTCTTTTGTCATAATTCAGCAGAAAATTCTATTTGCAATAGAAAATTAATTTTCCTAATTATGGCCTGCTACAGACATTATCATGATTTGTTGTCAACATAAATTATCAAGAGGTGTTACATTGTGCAAAATTATTTAACTTGTAATCATACTTTATAGAAAATACAGGATTGTCTCATATCCTTTATCTCTGTGTCCCTCTAAGGAATTTCATTTGGTTGATTTATAGTGGTAGAGGGAAGACACTCTCTTTTGTTGTTTTACCTTCAGGTGCATCTATTCTTGCCTATTAACTGCTGAATGTGTTTCTAATTATTTTTTTTCCCATTTATTTATGCCTTTCTAGATCATGCCTGATCCTGACCACTTTTAGCTCTCATCTATTTAAGGTTTTAATCTACTTACAGTTCTATCTGTCAGAATATTTCACTTGCTTTTCTGCTGCTAGAAAATCTGTTGATAAAATATAATCAGAATATATTTAATGATAATATAATATAATCCAAATATAATTAACGATTAAAGTTTTACTTTGTAAGGTAAAAATATTTGATCTTAAGAAAAACTACTATGCCAGCAATTCCTCAGAGTATTTGAATAGGCATTTAAGTAATGCATAAGATAGCCTAGGAATGTGATAGAGTCCTCTTTAGTGAAGGCTTTTTAGATTGATGGTTGAATAATCATGTGGGAATGATGACATTGAAGTAGCTGATTCAAGCCGAAGGCAGAGAGCTTAGCTAGATGATCATTTTGTCCAACTGACATTCCCTACCATTCTATTTTCTGTGTGAATAAACTCCAGTGCAGAAAAAACAACTAGACAGTGTCTCAAAGAATTTGGACTAAGTCTGACTCAGGAAAGCAAACTGACAAAGTTTGCTGCCCTGTGCATAAGCATTTTCTAATGGGATGCACCCAATACTGAATATGACCTCAAAAGAAGGAAACACTTGAAAATATTAATCAAGGAAGTTAGATCAAAGAATATTATGAATATCTTGAGTTAAGTTTATACTAACCAGAAAAAGGGAGAAAGTGTGTGTTGCAATCTTGTGAGCAATGTGTTCACTAATGCTGAAAATCAGCAAGTCCTGAACAAATGAATGACATGAGGAAGAATGAATGTTCTTGCATAAAAGGTTATAAACAATATGAATTCTAATTTAATAGCAGAATAATTGGAAGCTCTAGTAAGAATTGATTCTTGTTTTTTTATAGCTGTTATCCAGACGTAAGACTAAGATAACATTCTCAAGGAGCCATCTGGAAAAGAGTATGCTCCACAATGGAATATTCATGGATCCTGATAACATACAGTTGTTTGCTAATTTTTTATAGTGAAAGCAGTAAAGCTATTTAAAAACAAAAGTCACAGCTGATGAGTTCCAATCCTTAATTCAGTTTCTTTTAATTAAAAGCTCAATAGACAAAAGCCTACAATAAGTTTATCTTCTAGACTAATGGAGCACAGCATTTCATTTGTTAGAAGTAACTCAGAGGACTACAAAATAACAATAATTAAAAATTTAAAAGTTGACAAATTAAGCAAGTTTGTTAAGAGATGCTTGCATTCACATCAGTCCAAAATGGTAAAATATTTTGTATGTTTTCAACAGATCTTGAACCAAGTCCCGAATCAGAGCTTAAACCAAGCATCAATTTTATTTTCATGTTTTGCAGCTGATTTTGCACTGGCTGCCCTGATTCTGAAATTCTGTGTGGCATAAATCAATATGTCTTCTCCACCACTCAAGAATATCAACTCAAATGCACACAACCTTGACTGAGTGAATATATGGGCCAGTGAGGAATTTCCAGTCTCCCAGGCAGAGCTTTTTTGTCCGTCACTTCTGCTCTTGGTCTTGTGTGGAAGGTCAGAGTTTCATGACAATCAGGAGCCGCCATCAAGGATAAGGGCCCGAATCTGTTAGTGATGACACATACTTCTAACACAAAAAGTCATCATAGCTCAACTGAAAATTAATGATTTCGGGCTGAACCAGGCTGAGGCTTGCAAGGAATTTGGGGGCCTTTTTGACTGAGTGCTTGTCTAGCTATATGTCCTGTGTAACATTTGTTGTCCTCATTAGACTACTTCCTTTCTCCTTGTTCCTAGTAATAATACTAGTCTGTAATGTAATCAATTTAAAAATAAACTACTATAAATCTATAGGTCCACAGTAGTATTAAGATTTTTTCAAATATTAATTCTCTCTCTGTTTATGCCTCTTTCACATCCTGAGAATGCTTTATCAAGGGATAACAGGATTCAGAAAGGTCACAGTGCAGACAGTGTGGCAATTTTCATTGTAAAATCAAATGGTCCACAGGTTTATTTCTATATTCAAGAGCACTTTTTGTAACATCTTGGCAATTTCTGCTACAATCAGTGTCCATATTCAAAGGAAATACAAAAAAGTTAATTTGAGTTAGAGGTTTAGTTACTTTGCAAAATCATTACATAACTATAGAAGGTAAGATTAATGGTATGACGATGTCCCACCTGCATCCACAATGCCTATGTTAGATCCCCAAATATTATTTTGGTAGAAGGCAGTTAAATGCCACCCTGACACCCAATTCCGTCAGATCTCAGAAGCTAAGCAGGGCTAGGCTTGGTTAGTACTTGGATGGCAGAACTCCTGGGAATACCAGGGGCTGTAGGTTCTGGTACTGAGGACTTCACTGTCACCCTCCAAGCTCGCTCTGCTGTTGCAGATGAACCTTAGGAGTTAAACGGTGGGGCCAGTTCTGCGCACGCTGTGCCTCACCTAAAAATCCACTGTGCAGGCTCAAAGGACACAAAAACATGGGTAGAGCCCTTCCCAAATCTTTGTTCATGAAGCCTGACCATCATTTTGGTAGGAATTGGGAGAGTATTTTTGGACCTTTTCTCACAAAAAAAAAAAAAAAAATCCATTTTCAGGGTGATCTAAACAGTTCACAGCTATTTTTTGTTGGGGATTAGAATAAAGTATAGATATGTGTATTCACACAAATAGCTTCCAGGGAGCTGTGGTTGTCGATAAAAACAGCTTTTTTCCCCTCCAAACAAGGGGAAATTGCACTTAATCGTTACATTAACAAAGGAAATGAAATAAGCCTTAGCTGAGCACCTCTTTTTTTGCCTAATGAAATACATGAAGAAACCTTATTTTATTAATTTTGTAAAATTAACTGGTAAATTTTGAAGACAATTCTTCTCTTTTGTGGGCCACCCATGAAAACCTCACTGTAAATATTTGCACCATACAAAATGCTTGCAGCTGGGGCTGAGGAACAGACCTGTGTTACATTTCAAACCCTGAACTGATTCTGTTCAGGATCTTCTTCCTCTACACCTCTATCACCCACTGATAATTTAATATCCCTCAGGAGACCTTTTTTCCTGCTGTTTGTGGAGCCGTCAGTACTTGCCTTGTTAATTAATTTTCTACCTTTAAACAGGCAAGGGAACAAAAATGCCCAAATGAGCTGATGCTGGTGAAAGCGTCTTACCTGCTGCAGACACAGGCTCTGGAATGTTTATTTGACTGTTCTGAGTCCCTCAATCTTTTCACGCCTGACAGGCTTATGAAACCCATTGGGTACAGGTCTCTCTGTGGTTTGAAAGCCTCAGCAGCTTTACAGTCAATGCTGCCTCCCTCCAAGTTTCAAAGCATGAAAATATTAATTACTCATTCACAATGTAAACAACCTGATTTTATTGTCTTTGTTGCAAATTTTCCACTGAATCATTATAATTTTGTTATATTTTAATTTGTTTTGATTGTTTTTTTATTCTAGCATAGAAAATAGTGGTTAAACTGGCAGAGTTGAAGATGGCTCATAAAAATCAAGGATTGTTTTCATTTTGGTTTTTTTCTCCCCAGTATAAAAACTTTTACCCTTTTCAGAAATCTACTTGTTGAGAACACCTCCCCAGTTGCTCAGTCAGTACTGAATATACATATAATACAACCCACATTACAGATAATAATATTAAAAAAAATCTGTGACATTTCATCTACTTATTTTAGTGTCTGTGATGTAAAACTCACTGATGATGTCCAAGGTGTCTTGCAGAGATAAGGCAATACTGTTTGCTCATATTTTGAAGGCAAATTTTGCTGTTTTCCATTTAAATATTTACAGAGAGTGCATTCATCAGGACAGCTGCTTTCTATAGAGAAGCACAGCTGGAACTATGTGCTTGCATGTTGAATGGTTTATTTAACATTTTACAGACCATAATTTAGGAACGGAATGCTAATTTCAGTCTTAGTTTTCAGGGGACTGAAAGCTTGCAGGACACGTGGTGTCCTTGACCAGCATTACGCAGCTAGTGAGCAGACCACTTAGTCAGAAATGTGGTTTTAGGATTCCAGACTAAAAGGAAGGAAATTTTATCACTCAGGTTTCCTTGAAAGAAAGTTAAGTCAAGGTATCTCAACAAGTTTTCTTCAAAGAATAAAGCTAGATCGTTGTTCCAGACTACATCTTCCAAAGGTAACCAGTCAGACCAGAGAGAAAGAGTGGGTTAATCCTTTTCACTTTACAGCTAATTAGAAGAGTATTTCTGGGCTTTAAATGAACAGAGCCTCCCCAGTAAGCCATGCCTCCTCCTCCAGACCTTGGTTCATCCCAAAGTAAAGGATGTCCTTCTCTATTTCTGTCTGCAGACCTCAGCCTGCACCCACAATGAAATGTGCTGCTTTAGAAGCTCTGTGGTGCTTCTTACAAACTTTTGAGGTGCTACATAAAGGCCAGGATGGTTCTTTAAGAAAATGGGCACATGCTGAGTGTTGACTCTCAATTTATCAGAGAAACCGTATAGTGAAAACAGAAGTGCAGGAGTGGAGGATTTGGTGGTGATTTCTTCAATCCATCCTCTCCAGCCAACAGACAAGGACAAGGCCCAGATGCGTCCCAGATATAAATACATGGCCCCTTGGAAGAGTGCTGCCAGCAGGACCTTTGTTTTTGTGACTAAAAGGTGGTGGCATAAGGAAGAATGCATAAGAAAATTGGGAATCAGTTCCCTTTGTTAGAGACTTCTTAGTGAGAAAAGATATAATTGAGCTTGATGTTGTTATAGGCCCAAAACGTGACCTAGATGTTGATAATTAGGAAAAGGTTAAAGGAGTAAGAAAAATAATGAGTCAGTCTGCTGAACAGGTGCAAGAGGCATGAGGAATAAATAGAAAAATCTGGGGATGTTAATTGTAATATACTGAATTGAACTGGCAAACTAGAGTGCTGGAGGAGGCAAGTGCAAATAACTGGAAGTATAACATCATCTGCAGATGGTTGGTGCCTTTTTCTGTAGTAGAATTGCCATTTCCAACATATTGCAAGCTTAAAATTTCCCCTCAGCCAACTGGTATGCTTTCACCAAACCAAGTGCTCTAGAAGAGGCTTTGCAGCAGGAAATACCTCTCAGGCATTTTTCCTTGAGAAACATCAATGATTCCACAGTACCCTACAGAGTAGGTTCCTGGCACTGCTACATGTAATGCAGAACCACCACCCCTTGAGGACCACTCAAATAAGAAGATACTCCTAGCAACCTGCTTTAGACATATTCATGATTTTCCTGCTTTCAGAAACAATTTTTCACCATTCTTAGTTATTTTATAGAAATTAAATAAGTATCAGTGATGATAGTTGAATTATGTTAATTAGATTTCAGTGTGAACAGGCTCCTGAGGTGAAGAAAAGCAAGTCAGATCCCACAGAATGCTTTTACCTATTCATAAACTCAGATTGAACAGCTTTCAGAGGTTGCAATGATATTTATAAAATAACTTTTTTAACTGTGAATATTAGAGAATGGTATGCAAAGTTATGAACACTGATCTTTAAGCACTTAAATCCAAAAAGAGAGGCTAAGCATTGGAAGTTTGTACTGTGTTAAATGAGATGCCACTTCTGAAAATATACCTCTTGTGACATGTAGATTGAGGAGTACAAAATAGGTTCAGAAAAAAGCATTATACTATTTTCCCAGTGTGATACAGGCTTGTTTTAGCAAGTCTATTAGCTGTGAATCAGCTCATTTCTTCAAAAACCTGGGAGTGGTATACAAAAGGTAGGTACTGTTCATGGACTGACTTCTTGAGTTAGCCTGGTAGTGCTGCAGTGCATGCAACATCACTCTGGAATTCAGAAATAAAAAAAGCACTTACATAAACTTGACATAACGAGTGTTAGTCCATAGCAATCTGGAGCAGATAGCAGAAGAATAATGCTAATGGAGAAGTGAGTGCTCTTTAAGACAACTGATAAAAGCACTCATTGAAGCACATATTCTTATCTGCATCACTCTTATCCTTGAAAAGGTATTTCCAATTGATTTCTAAAGAATTTTTAGATGGTATCTTTTTAAAGAAAATGCTAGCTATTTTTTTCTTTCCATATCTAAGCACTTTTGCAGTTGAGTTTCTTTCTTCACTCTTTATCATTGGCACTGAGTTGACAAGTGACACCAATCATATGTGATTGAAATATCTATCTCTATGCCTTAGTATTGTCTCCTATCAATAAAGCCATATTTCATCAGGGAAATCACTCATTCCTCCATTTTAGCTCTTTATCAACAGCCAAAGCTTCCTTTTGATTTGTTTGTGTGACAGCTTTGTCTGTAGCACAACACACATCTGCAGCACACTTTTTAGTCTGGCAGATTAATAACTTAATAAATGTCCAGATGAAATGAAGTCCAGAACTCATCTTGGGAATAGTTTTCTGAATGTTTCAGCCTCAAAGAACTCACTAGGTTGTCACACAATCTGATGTTCACATGAGGCAAATTTAATCACTTACCCCTGACCTTCCTTCCAACAGTACATAATATCTCAGACATCAGTTTTTTAAAGGTTTTCCAAAATCTACCTTTGTTTTGGACCCACAGAATAAGATACTTTTGAATGATATGGTTTCCTTATGTGCTGAACATGTGAGTCAGGATAGCACTAAAATATTTACTCTTTTTTGAGTTTGGTCTAAGTTGCGACTGGAGAGAAATCTGATTTCATTATTAACATACCTTTTAGGTGGATCTGCCTCGATCTCTATTTGTCATTTAGCCAAAAAGTAAAAAATTCCCTGGAATGTTATTAAGTCTTCTGAAGGAGGCATATAGGAACTTAAATATATGGCTATAGGTCTTTACCTCATGACTCTTATTTTGTTTTGCTGAAGTCACTATTATATTTTCAGACCACTCACAAGTATGTTCTCTCAAATCTGATGTTCACCTGGTTTTCTTTTTCATGTACAACAGCCAGATAAAATATCTAATGGCTGTTTTCTATTACATGGGGCCTTTTATCCATGGGATTTTTCCCACACGTAAATTATTCATTGTCAGAGGAGGAACAAAACAACACGGTGGAACAAATCATAACTTTAATTCAATTAATTATTGGCCTAACCCAAATCCCATTTATGACAATGAAAAGATTTCCAGGGATTTAGGGTGCATTAGGTATGAAACTAAGGTTTATGCAGTCTTTTACCATCTTTCTACAATAAATGCCAAAGACTTGCTTGTGCTAATATTTAAACCGCACTAGTGATAGACAGGAGAGGGGGCAGAGAAGGTGTTTAAGATACAAAGATTTCATTTGTGACTTGAAAGCTGTCAGGACTGTCCTACTCTGTCAATTCAATTTTATATATGAAACTTTTAACTTAGATCATTGAATACTATTGTACTACACAGTGGGAACTCCCTATATGCAAATGCTTGGAAACATTCAGTTCTTCATTAGAAAGACTCAAAGGAAAATAATACCTCTACCCCTGGGAGGGAACAGCAGAGCTACAGGTTGAACACAAGACTGCAGTAGGAGGAGATGCCAAAAGAAAAGATCAACTGTTCAGTGACATGGTAGCATCTAAAATTAGACCTATGAAAGGTTTCTGAAGCACACAAAATCACTCTCCCAGGCTGTCTCAGCTGTCTGGGGGAGGGCAAAACTAAGCAAAGTTTTCCAAAATGGAAATCCAACTTAATCAGAAAGCATATGTTTATAGTGGAGAGAGCATAACTGCAGCACTGACAACCTAATTGTGCAGCCCCAAGTATTTCCATTCTTACCTCTGCAGAAGACTTCTTTGTGAGGGGTGAATTTGATCAACAAATGTAGATGGTTTGGGTTTGGGTTGCTGATGGAGGTAGCACCATTACTAGATAGAGAGATCAGCTACCAAGTGTGTGTATCTCTTACTCCAGCACTTCTCTACATCAGCACTTCCAACAACAAGGGCAGGTAAACTTTCCACCTGGAGCCATGTGTCCCTTGGAGGTGTAATCCACTGAACCAATGTGCTCTTCTTCTCCTTCTAAAACAATATAATTAATCTTTTGGGGGTTGTAACTGAATGATTTGTTTGGAGTACAGCAACTTTTGCTTTTCAGCCTGGCTTACCCTTCATTGCCTCAGAACAACATGCATTGCCATAGGATGGACATCTGAGCTGCTGGGGGCTTCCAGCACACAGGGTGATTACTCTTTAATCAGAGAAAATGTCCAGTGATCACAGAAACTGCTATTTGATTTTATGGGTGGTTTTCTTCACTGAAGCAAGGAATATGTACTTAGCTCAGTTTGTAAAGCTTCAATAATCACCTTGAGATTTAATTTCTGTGTGCATGGAAGCATAGAATGCAGTGCCTTTTTTAAAAAGTGGCATTTAGAACTAAGCCTCATTTATCTGGGTCCCTTGAAATCAATAACACAGAATGTCCAAACAGAAGTTTTTATTTCTTTTTTGAAAAATACTCAGGGTTACATAAAGTATTTTTATAATGTTTATAATTTTCATTAGAATCAAAACTGGGTGGGACAGGCATTTAAACTGGAATTTCGCTTTTTGTCACAATAGAATCAGCAAGGTAATGCTGAAATCACAAACTGAAACACCTATAAAATCCAAACTTTCTATCTTCTTTGCTTGCCCTGCTTGAAAGATAAAATATATTGTTTGACACTGTGAAAAAACAATTGCTGAGATTGGATACCTGCAGTGGATGATATCCATCTAGGCCAGAAGAAGTGCATGCCTTCAAATGTAGAGTTTACAACCTCTCTAGTTAGCTTCAGCTGGACAGTAGTGTTCTCAGTTGTCTGTGAATGTGCTGATGGGTCTCCAATGCTGCACTGTAGCCTGCCTTCCACGCCTGTCCCATGGCCATGGAAAGAGCTACATCTGGTCATCAGCAGTGCTGTTTCCAGCTTTCCCTTCTCTGACCACCATATGGACTTGTTTATGGAGTGGCCATGTTGTCTAGTCTGTCTCTACCTGTGGCCCTGTGGTTCTTCAAGAACTTCAAGTCCAGTGTGGGCCCCTTTCCACTGGGTGCAGTCCTTCAGGAACAGTGTGGGTTCGCCATGGGGTCACAATTCCTGACAGCCAACCTGCTCCAGCATGGGCTCTTCTCCACGGGCCACAGTTCCCTCCAAGAGGCTGCTCCAGCATGGGTTGTCATAGACTGAAGCTTCCTTCAAGTCACATCTACCTGCTCTGTTGTGGGGTCCTCCAGGAGCTGCAAGGGGACAGTCAGACTCCACCTGGTCTGCACTGGTGCCTGGAATATCTCCACTCCTTGTTCCTCACTGACCTTGGTGTGCACAGGAATGTTTCACATTTTCTCACTCCTCTCTGTCACACAGCTGCTGTGCAATAGCTTTACCCTGTCTTACATTCTTTATTGCAGGGCTGCTTCCAAGGTCTCTGAAGGGTTCAGCTTTGCTGGCTTGATTTGGAGCCAGCTGAGAGTGGTTGTGTCTGACATGGAGGCAGCTCCTGGTCCTTTCTCAGAGAGGCCATGCCTGCAGCCGCTGCTGCTACCAAAACCTTGCCATGTAAACCCAATACAGTTTTCAAGTTAGAGGAAAAACAGGAAATAAAGCATTCTTAACCTAATTGTTCTTTTGGAGGGTTGGTCTGGTGGTGGGTACTGAATTTTGGAAAATCAGACTCAAACTACCATAGCCATATTTATCTTAAAGTGACTACAATTATTTAAATTGATCTACAGGCACTATTTCTTTGATTTCAGAATGTTCCCTATCTTATCAGCATACTGAGGCCAAAAGTTATGCTCATATTAATCAGGTTACTTGTTCATTTATTAACTATCCATTTCAAACCAGCCCACACATTTAGAAGTGAAAGAACAGAAATAATGTGGTTATGCATATTTGCTCCTCTTGTTGCTGTTTCCTCTGTTTTCCTTTCCTTTTCCTTTCCTTTCCCTAAAAGCAAAGGTCTTCAGTAGGTGTGGAAGGAAGGTGAAATTTGTTCTTGAGCTCCCAATTAAGTCTTTTAGGAGATAAGTTTGAAAGTGTAAAATGTGTCCTACATCCTCCTGCAGCCATGGTGAGCTCTTTAACCTGCTTCCTATTCCTTATCACTGGATCTGCCAGATATGCTTCCTGGGAGCTGAACAAGAACTTGGCTAACACCAAGACTGTTAGTATGTTTGGTCTCATGTCTGGGTGCACTGTAAGAGATTTCTGGACATAGTCATGGGTCCTACGGCATTTCTCCAACATGCAAAACTGCCGTTATTAATCATCTGTAATATTTTTCTTTACATTCCGCAGAGCTCTCACAATAATAGAGGGAAGTCAGAGGAGTGCTAGTGAGAAACTGTGGGCAAAGTGTCAACACATTTCAGAAGCTGGGCATTACAGTGGCAATGGTTTAATTCCACAGAAAGATCAGAAAGTTTTGTGGAAAGCTGGTGTAAGCACGGAGCTGGTACATGATATTCTGCAGCACTGAATTTTGGTCTCCTTGTTCATCCTATAGAACAAGGGCATTAAGGCATATTGCAGTGGAAGCCCTTCCTGAGATCTACCTTTCTTGGGCTAGTCTAAAAGATTTTTTGTATTATGTCATTTTGCTTTGAAAAATAAAAGCACAGTTTGAGTCAGAGGTGGAGTATATTAAAAAAAATTGTTTTAAACTGCTGAATCTGTGTCCCATGATGGTGTTGATGAGCTACAGTATTATGAGTATCACAAATGTATATCTGATGTTTTCTCTGACTAGAAAGAATTGATAATTGCTAGTGTGGGATGGGAAAAACAGCCTGCTACTACGGATCCTCATGTAATTCCCATTAAGTTAACAAGGCTTGTACTGCACAGTTCAGTAAGAGTATGGGCAATGTCTTACAGGGGATATTGTGTCACTCCTTAGCAGATGGTGTAGCAATTTCATTTGCTGGAGAGTGTTACATACAGTACAAGTATTTAATCCTCCTTAAACTGTAGAGAGTTCATTACATATAAATCTGATACTCCTTTCTTGTTTTCCACTCTGTGACACTAATAGTGCTGCATTACTATAATATTTGAGGTCTGTCCATGTGGCTTATGTGAGAGGTATGTCCCTTGCAGTACTGGGATTGAGTATAAGAGTTTCAGCAACAAAATAAGTAGAAACAGACTAAACAAAACAGTCACCAACATTATCTATAGCAAAAAAATTAATTTCTAAGTGTAAAACAATTACTTGTGGGTTACAGCCATGAGAGAAGATTAATTCATCATTCTAGGGATGAAATTATGACAACATAATTAAATTTCTTTTCCCAAGGGATTGGATTTGGAGGCTGTTCAAGTCAAGCAAGCTTTACTACTAAAGACTTGATTCTATTTAAACCAGAACCAATCTAGATGAGAATATGTTCCTGAGTATGTGAAGAGTGAATGGGAATGTCATCACAATTTATGTAAAAAATAATCTCTGTATACTCCTTCTATGTGCTGGAAGAAGATTTCTCTTCTCTCTCAATTCCTTCACCTTCTCCAGTCCTTGTTGGAAGTGGCCCTCAGCTTTAAAAAAGCAAGTGTCTAGTTGTCTTGATCATCTGGAGATACAAACTGGGTAAAACCCCGAAAGCCTACAGCAATTTCAAATGAAACTACTTATTCATGAGCTGTTAAAAATTCACTGAGGACAGAGAAAAGGCCCTCTTATACCTACCATGCTGCAGATCAGAGCATTCACATATCTGTGCTGACTTTGCTCAGTTCGAAAAACCAGGCTGTGACACCTTAGGAATACATATCCAAGATATTCTATTAATTCAAACAAAGGTAAGTACCCAATTTCCACAGGTTTCTTTTGTAAAGAGAGGATTTAGGACTCTATACCTTCACTGAACAAATGGTGAGGAAACTTTGGCAGTAAATGTTCTTAAAATGAGAGAATTATGCATTATTTACAAAATATGTCAGGAAATTTAATGGGGTTTTTTCCTCATCATTTTACATTAAGGTTCTTTACAGTATGGCCTACACTTTTAGAGAGTTAGTTGGCATCTATTGTTATTTGAAGCATGCTTTCAGCAAGTGTGGGTAGAGCCCTTCCCAAATCTTCATTCGGGAAGCCTAACCATGATGACTGTTATTGGAAAATCTGATGTTCTGATGACCAAATGAATCAACTGGGAAGCAGAGTGTGATTAGCAAAGTAAAGCAGATTCTAGTAGCATCTCTTATAAGCTATTCTGCAGCATTAATTAAGAAAAGAGCTGTAGATTGTTTTCCTGAGGAGGGAATTGCTGTTTCATTTCTCATGCGCACCCACCATCCGTGAGAGCTGCAAAAGCTCCTTGTGTAAAAGGCTCACTGCGCAGGGGTTTCTTTGTAATTGAAAAACTCAGGGAAACTGTTCCTGAATGCCAATGTAACCTATTGGGTAAGCAATAAAGAACAGCCTAAAATAAAAAGGAAAGCAAGAAGAATGCTATTATTATAGAATCATGTAAACCAGAAGGGTTCTGCTTTTCTTTGTCAACTCAGTGTTACTGTTTTTCTTGAAGTTTTTTGACAAAGATTTACCAGAGTTCATGCTGGGAATAAGCTCAGTGTAGTTATGGTAATTACACACCAACCTGACAGCTCTGGGCAGTGACCAACTCTCTGTGTTGTTTGGCAAGGGAGGAGAAAGACCATATCAACTCATCTCTTGGATTCAGTAGTTGTTTGGGGGTTTGAGTTTGTTTGGTTTTGGTGTTGTTTTGGTGTTTGTTTATTTGTTTGTTTTAACAGAGTACACTACTTTTTAAGGACTGTTTCTTCAGCCATCAGTTCCCATCTAATATAGGAGCTGAGTTATAAGGGTATTGCATGCAGTGAAATTTTGACACCATTTTGTGCATATGTAGAGAGCTCCCCATCTCTGCTGCAAGGGTACTGGTGATACTTCCCTGAACTTACCCCTCCACCTCTGAGAGGGTCCCCTTCTCAGCTGATCTAACAGGTATCTTTTCTGCTATAAACTAATTCCCTAATTGGGCTTGCATCAAAGATGAATTACTGAAGGTCCAGTCTTTCTGATGCTCCCCTTCCTTTAAAAGTGCAGTGCTCCCAATCTAAACCCTAGTCTGCTTTCAGCATTCTTTCATTTTCCTCTGAAGGCTCTTTTAGAGCAGCTTCTGTGAAGGCAACACACCCCCTCTTATCTCAGTTGCTCACTGGAAAACCCTTTTCTATTTTCCGTAGCTCCTTTCTTCAAGCTGCAGTAAAGTAATAGCTGAGTGCTTGGAACTTGTCCTTTGTTAACAATTGCGTGTGTTGTAAACCTACACTGTGTGTTACTCTGTGGTAAATTCACTTCCTCAGCTCTGGAAGTCATCAGGCAGCTCTGGCAGAACTCAGAAGCAGTTTGCATCTATAGCAAAGGAAAGAGTGAAAGTCCCATTTAAAGACACTAGGAAATAGTCAAAGTCATTAAAGTAAAACTGAGAGGTATTTAAGATGACACATCAATACACAATGGCTGTGATATAAATTGTCTTTCTCTGATGTGTCTTCAGCCGTTTAGCATTGAGTAGGAAAGACACATCATGTTATAGGCAAACTGCAACACAAACTAATTCTAATAATAATTTATGTTATAAGACAGTGCTTGTTATGTAAAATAGGCTGATGGTTTAATTTAGGGCAAGAGTAATCGAATGCATCTGGCTGAATTTATTTTAGAAAATATAATAGATGGGATATAACGGAGGAAAATAAAGTTAGGTAATGCAAAAAATGTTGTCAATATACTTACTTTTTGAAGTGCATTGTTAACCAACCAAGAAGAAGTGGCACTGAAGGCCAGTTTATTTCGAGGAACCCGACCATAAATGTTTAATGATGAAACAGAGGTTTTATCTTTCTTTTCCCACCTCATCTGAAATTAATGTTCTAAGTGATATAGCTGTGACTTCAATCTTGGTAGAATCAGGGACAAGTCTCTATTTCTGTTTCAAGATTCAAATAATGTAGTCATGAGATATTAGGGAAAAGAAGGAAGTTATTATTACCAACACATTTTTTTAAAGTAAAATGCTACTTTCCTGTTTGTTGCCTGCTAAGCAGATTGCAGGGTTCTTAAAGATGATTTTTTAGGTGTCAGAACCTAACAAAACCACTTTGAATTGCTCCATAGGCCAATTTACTTTTCTCAGCCTAATGGAATTTCTCCTACTTGGGAAGAGATCAGAATGAATGGTTTCTCTGCAGCTCATTACAGCTTGGGTGTTTGAAGTGGAAGGGACTTGCAGAGGTGTTCTGTCCAGCAGGTAGATACCAGGTGCTATATTCATCACCAATGACTGTAGCAGATTTAGTGTGGTGTCACAACTGTAAAGGGAAATTAATAAAAGTCAGCAAATGAATGGTGTGCAATGTCACCCATGGCATTGTAATCAAACCTTATAGAGGCTGAGAAGATGACAAGAATTACCTCTTGAGTTCATGTGGAGCTAGTGGGCTACAGTTTCTATTGGTTTGTCTTCTGTCAGTGTATGGATTTTTCTGGATTTTATGATTTATTTGATTTAGTGTCAGATCCTGAAAGCCCTATTTTCTAGGCATAGGCACATAAGAACAGCAGATTTCTTTCAGGTCAGTATCTTGTATGATTAGCTTATTCAGCACTGCTGCTGCTATGAAGCTGACTTAAATGGCTAGTACTTGTGATGAAAAACTCAGCTCACCATCTGTTTGCAGGAATAGGAGAAAGAAAAACATGTTTTGTTTGCTGGACACAACTGCATAAAATCCATGATCTGGTTGATCTTCTGGTGGTTTTTATCTTGGCCTTGACATGTCTGGGTGCCTTCCCCCTTCTGTCCGAAGCAAAGGGCAAATCTGAAACCTCTGTGTGAGGCTCAGCCATCCTCTTCATTTATATTCAGCAGAGGGCTTTGTTTGAGGAAAAGCAGAGCTAAATTTGCATGTTAGGAGCACGCATGTGATGTGCTTTCACACTGTACCACAGTTTTGACTAATGAGTGTTCTGCTTTTCCTTCAATGCCCTTCCTGTGTCACGGAGTGCAATGCACAGGTCTGGTTAGGAGGATGGAGAAGGTCAGCGCACATTCCCAGGGAATAACACTTTCCCTCTATGAAACACCCTTGTTTCTGAAGCATATGAAGCATTTCACACATCAAACACAAAGTAGCCAGATGGGCAAGACAGCACTAAAGTGCACAAAAGCAACCCATCGCTTGCCACCAGTTAAGAAAGAGGGTTAAACCCCTGCTTTTGGGGATATTTATGACAGCAGAAGCCCCACATTAATCTACTCCAGTGAGCTGAAAATAGTAAAGCAGCAGTGTCAGGGTACTACAAGGCCTGCAGGGACATTTTCCAAGTGCTTCAGGATGTGGATCCATGAGTCAGCTCTCTCCTGGTGAATTTTAGGAGAACTTGTCTGCAAATTGAGGCAGAAGGTAAGAAAGAGGAAAAGTGAGAGCTATGAAGCATGTGCATAATGTTGGAGAACTCTTAATGGAACACTGTCATAGGCACATCCTGGCTGCAAAATGAGAGGTTATTAGCATGAATGACACTTGAACTTGAGTTCGGTGCATTGCTACACTCAGACTATTCTGTTTCATGCAAAAAAGATGGGAACTAAGAGAAAAACTATGTAGGAGCCTGAATTAGCCATTACAGAACTGGAGTAACCTCCAAACAAAAGTTTGTGGAGAGTTGGGCAATACTGCAGCCAAAATAAAAATGGAAGAAAAACCGGGTGAAACAAACATAGCTGTTTTGACTATATTAGAGTTAAGTTCAAATGCTTTATTTATTCCGAAGGAAATTTTTGATTTTCAGGCTATTTCACCTGCTCTTGCTTTCTAACCCCTTTCTGATTTTTTAGCTTTGGGTTACCCAAATGAAAAAGACTTTCAATACAAAATCTCAGAATGTTTAAATTGGAAAAACATTGAAGCAAAGTGTATCAGCTTTTCAGAAATGAACTAGTTCATTTTGAAAATGGTTAAATGAGAATAAGACTTCTTAGAAGCATCTTCTGACTGCATCTGCTATGAGAGTCAGTGCATGGGACAGAAAATCTGTTTAACAATGCTGGTAGAAATGTATGTGTCTCTAATCTCCTTTTTTTTGGCTTGATTAATATTGCTACACTAATGTACTATGTCTTGGGCAGCTGTCTAGTATCTCTGATGGCTCTGAATCTAGAGATAATGTCTCTTCCAGATGTCATTTTGGGGATAGATGAGCTTACAAGGAAGCTGTTAATCAGGAAACTTGTGTTTCATGAGATGATGGCATCAGAAAAAACCGTTTCATGGAAACTCTTCAAATATGTCTTACACACAACTTAAAAAAAAAAAAAAAAGTGAAAACATCAGAAACTTGCCAGAGCATCAGGAAATGCCAGATTTTAATTTTATTTGGGAATCCTCAATTTACTCACTCTCGTGCAAATAAATCTTTACAAAAGTATTTCAGATACTTTCCATAGAATTTATGCTCCACAGGACAGACTGCTCTGTTAACGATCAACTCATCAGTATTTTGTATGATTCTCCACACTCAGTGGGTGACCTTTTTTGCACTATTCTTTGCTACTTAGAAATAATCCAAAGCCAAGAAGCCTGACAGGGGACCAAATTCCGGCTGATCAGTACAATGTGAGCTTCTGCATAAGACAACAGGTTCCCACTGACTCTGTGACAGCTGCTTGGATATACATTTCCCTGCTTCCTGGCACTTGCTGAATGTGAGTCAGACCTTGATCTGAGGATGGAATAACTAATTCATCTCGGCATCAGTGTAGTATGTGAATATTGCACAAACATTAATTACTCAGGTCCTTAATTTCTACAAAACACCTGCAGACAGATTGTTACCCCCGATTTACAGATACAAGAAAACTTTGAATAAAATGTTCTCTGACTTTGATTAAAAGGCATGACATATTTTGTGTCAGCATTTGGCCCATGCAAGACCCCTGATGGGGCTGGATCTCATAACCACCTTCTTATTTTAGGGTGTCTTTATGAATGCTAACACCTCTTTCCTCTCTGCTACATATCCCTCTTTCTCTGGTGCTTCTTCCTCATCTACTCTCTCTGCCCTCTGCACTTCATTTTCCACTTGAGGATCTCTGATTTCCCATATCCTATACCCAGTTTGTCTTAAACTTTTCTGAAGACCGCATTATCTGCATTTGCATCTCTGCCCTTCTGCTTCCTGCTATCCTAACCATATTAAAAATTCTCTTGCAAATTCTGTCTTCTCTTTTCCAAAATCCTTCTCAAAGTGTCTGCAGTCTTCACATGTCCTGATTGTTCACTACGTACTTTTTCCTGTATGTCCCCTGGTTCTCTCCATATTTCATCAGATTCCAGTGTCTGTCTGCCCTTGCCACTTCCATTGCCTTCTCCCAGTCCCATCTCTGCATTTGCCTCACTGAAAAGCAAATCCAACTTCAAGCCCCCTGTCCTCACAAACCTCCTGACTGCAGAACCCTCATTTCTGTGACTGTTTTGGGTTTTCTTCTGCCAGGAGCTCATGACAGTGTCAGGAATTATCCTGGCAAAAAAGAGTGCAGGCAGTGCACTGATTTTAAAATTTACTTCAGCCATGGTGAGGGGGGGTGAGATGATGTTCAGAATTACACAAAGCAGCTCTGTGCTCAATCCCTGTCCCAGCCAGTGTTGGGGATGCTGTTAGTGGCCTCTTCTCCAAGAAAAAGAGTGAGAGAGTAGAACAGATGAGATCAAAATGTACTGGACATGGTTCAATCTATAAATCCCTTTACAGCAGTGCGGTGTGTAGTACAGTTTTCCACAGGGTGCAGGAAACACTGTCCTTCTCTTCAAAGGGGGGAATACAACACAGAAGAAATAGCACAGTGAGTGCAGAGCAGAACAATCAGAGTAGCAAAGACTAAGACTTGACTTATAGTGACAGTGTCCTAGGGAAAGGAGGGATGAGGCGATTCGACGTGTGGGTGTCAACAGCTTTCAGAGGATATGAGAAAAAATATGGAAAATGTCTTGTTGTTGTTGTTGTTGTTGAAGAAGAAGAACTTGTAAGGCAAATTCTAAACAGTTCTGTCATCAAGGCTGGAAGTAAGCTTATGAAGAAGTTTACAATGAGAAAATAGAAGTTAAGCCTTCCTGAAAGACAATACAGAGTACTCTTGACGAGGATGGTCATTTCTGAAAGAATAAAATTGTACTGAACTACTGCTGCTGTGTTACTAAGGAAATGGGAATGACAGGATTTTCTCTAACATACCTGCAAGTGATGTTTTGTTCTGTCTTGAGCAGAATCTTTTCTTATGCATATTTCAATTAAATACCATTATTTCTCATTGTTTTGCACTGTGCAAATGTTTGTCTTTATAATTTTGCACACATGAGCAGCATTTATTAAAAATTATGTATAGTAAAAATTGAGTGGTTTTGAGTTAAATATGACAGCTTATCTGTCTGCCTGGAAATGCACGATATAGTCCTACAAACACTTCCATACCAGTTTGCCACTTGTGAGCCAGCCTTGAATAACTTGCTCAGCATCACCCAATAACAATACTTCCAGACCATAAGGAATTTTTTCATGTGTATTTGTAGGATTCTGTGTGTCTAGAGGTAGCTGAATTCCAGAGGAAATAACTTTCTAAACCACATACAGGAAAATATTCACTGTGAGAGATTTACTGTATATCTTTAGCCTTTTTTTCCTCAGGGCAAATTTCTATTTATGTAGGAATAAGACTTAGGAACCAACAGTCATGGTAGTAGTTGTGTAGCAAATGGCCAGAAGCAGACTGCTATTGCTATAACTGTGCCTGAGCTTTAAATGCATTTGAAATATTCAGATTTTTTCATAAATTTTATTTGATCATCTGTTCAAACACCAGCAGTACATAGAATCCAATGCTTTTTATTAAATCACAGCTCTTTCTCTGAGCATGGATTTCCTCCTACAGAAACATACCGCTTTTTAAATTTGTAAATGATCCAAGACACATGGGAGTGGAATAATGGAATTCTTATTTTCTCATAAAGCAGAAGATAGCAATTTCTATACCTTAGCAAAATGTAACTTAAATCACCGTTCAATATTCATGTTTTAATTAGGAAGGTTAATTGACTTGAGACGTTGTCCTAGTTCAGCAGGTGGGACCAGTTGTCACTGTGTGGATGTGATCAAAGCTGTGTATTCTACCCCCTCTATTCATTCCCAAGGTCAATGGCCCATTTGCAGCAGCTTCCCAGAGAGTCGTTAGCACCTCCATTCCCAGCCTGAGGGGGCGTAGGTGCTAATGGGCCATCGACAGTCCAAAAATACCCCCATGACTCACAGAGTTAATCACCCATTGTGTGAGTCCCCGCCCTGGGGGAGGGACTGAGTGCTCCCTGAGGGTACAAAAGGGATGGGTAAGAAGACCTTGGGAATCTTTCATCGGATCCAGAGGAGCAGCAGGACCTTGACAGGAGGAGACCACCACTCTCAAACAGACTACAGCCATCACTCACACCAACAGGTTTTTCACTTCCTTTTGCTTTGGACTTGGGGGAACCACGCGGGTCTCAGCATAAGGGCTAACAAACCCCTTTGGGTTTGTACCCCAGGGCACTGGGTTATACTGCTGGGTTTTGGGAGTTGAAAGCTATTTCCCTTCGTGTCAGTCTATTTACTGTATTATTATTCTTAAATTGTAGCTCTGACTTATAATCTCTCTCGTGTTGAGCTCATTTCTCCTGCTGGTTTACCTCTAAACCATCACAGAAGTAATGTAAATTCTTGGTGTAATCTTGTTTGAAAAGAGAAAAACTCTACAGAAATAAACAACAGCATGAAATATCCTGGCTCAGAAATCCACGGGTCTGTCTTTCCATGGAATTTTTGGCTTAATAAATACTGTGCTGCTTCTCATTCCAGCTATTGTGCCATGGCTTTCCTTCTCTGGTGCACAGATCTTGCAAATCAGTATCCTAACCCACACACTTGCAGCCAGAGGAATTGCTGTGGTTAGGGCTCTGCCTGCAGCTGAATGTGTCAGGGAGCAGATTCTTTGTCTGTGCCTGTTCACTTCAGGGAAGGGTTTAATTGCTTGAGTCTGAAAGATGTGCATGGCAAATCCGCCAGTTCCACTTAGGTCTGTGTTTGTCTGTGGGTCAGCACCCTCAACAGCAGCATAAAGAGCTTTCTGCATAACTATAAGGCCAGAAAAAAATTTCAGTGATTGAATGAAGATAAATGACCTCATCCATCTGAACTTCTGGAGTTAGCAAACCACAACTGGGAAAATCATCATACTGTCACATTTCTAATTGTTACCTCTGCTTCAGCCAAAATAGGTACCATCAGGGCAACCCTTCACATTTTCACGCTTCAACTTCATAACCTGGCAAATATTATGAAAGCAGAAGCAAATGGGATAAAAAAACCCCTCCAAATAGTAAAAGACAAAATGCATAGGCTGTCTTATAAAGGCATTGTCAAGACTGAAATATTGGTTATCCTTCTGTAACTTACAAGCATCATTCTCTTGCTTTCTCTCATCTCATCAGCTGAGACACTATATGAACTCTGTGACGTTGTGAAGGTTTAATTAAACTTCTTTCACTTGCACCATTATCCTCACAATGTCACTCTGGCTGTGATGTAGTCATGAAAGGTGTCCCTCCATAAGATGTGCTCCCCTTGACTGGAAACCATGGCCAAATATAACTAAGTGCTCATATAGTATGAACTTGTAATGTTGGCTCAAACTTGTGCAAATGGATGTAGTTGGGTTATTTTTAGCCACACCAATTTTTTTGTCTGTACCATGCTGGATTCTGTGTTATGTCTGCTTCCACGGTTTGTATGGCTGCATGGAAATGACTGATTTAGATGAAATAGGTCTGGTATTAATTGTCACTATCAAAGTATTGGCTCTCAACTACAGACCACAAAACATATCAAATAGAGAAGGAAAACCTGTGCTTTTTCTACTGTAGTTCAAGAGCACTGGAGAGAGTTCAAGCACTCCCTCACAGTATTCCTCTCTAGTTATAATGTTTGGAAACTAGGAACATGGATATGAGTAAATATAGGTTATAACTTTAATCAACAGGACTTCCCAATCAGTGAAGGCTATATTCAATAAATTGCCACCAGTCAATATACTGGAAATTAAGGATGCTGATCCCAGTTCATGGATTTAAGTCAATTTCTCCATTCACTTATAAATATATAATTCCCTTTACCTATGTGTCTGAGGTGCAGTATGATTACTGGTAGTAGCAAAAGAAATATTCTTGACTCTGTTAAGATTCTTCTCATCTGGGGATGTTCACTTGTGCTAGTCTAGCACAGCAGTAACAGCCTAAGGCATATGAGATTGTCTTGGCTGCCTTGCAAAAATAACTTTATATTTCATCTAGAAAAGGTCCCCATTAAAATGTTTGCATGTTTATTTTTGAGAGCACAGCTATTGATAGTTGTATGTTCTCTCTCCCTGTCATAGATATCTGACATTTCAGTCATTCAGCTTCTTTGACAGAGGTGCAAACTGACATTTCACGTGCTTGTCTGCAATCCATCCTTCTGTCTTTTGCAGAAGTAAGGAGCTAGTTGACTTTGCAATACTTATACTGCCATATAGCTCCTTAAAGTCAACAACAGAATTGACTAGATACTGAATGTGTCACATTAAGGGGATTGTTTGGCAGCAAGAAGAGCCTCAGTTAATTGATAGTTTACTTTCTCTAGCAATATAACTGAATGTTTGAAACGGAGACAATGTGCTGTCAGCTTAGAGTCCCGCTTAGTGGGATGTAGTCCCACTGTTTCAGATGGAGTGAGATTAGAGGTTTACCAGATATTTACATTGTCACTAGGGATGGTCCCGTGGCATAGTGGAGAGCACTCCAGTCTCCAACTCCGAAGGTCGCGAGTTCAAGTCTCAACACGGGCGGCCCTGGCAGTTAAATGCCTCCCTGCCATCTAATCCCATCAGATCTCGGATGCAAAGCAGGGTCAGCCCCAGTTAGTACCAGGTGCTGTAGATATTCCTAAGGAGACTTCACTGTCACTGTCCAAGCTTGCTCGGCCATGGCAAATAAACCTTAGGACTTGAACAGTGCGGCCAGTTCTGCGCATGCTGTGCCTCACTCCCAAATCTTCGTTCACGAAGAATGGCCATTATTATTATTACATTGTCACTAATGACCATAAAGAGGTTTGGGCATTAGTGTTCAGGGCAGTACTCATGACTTCCATTTCTGCCTTCCCATTCAACCTGTGAGAGAGATATAAAGATACCTGAATATACAACCTTTTTGCATCTTGCAGTCTGCTGATCTCCAAGTTGTGCATTCACATGTGGAAAATCAAGAGAAACAGTGCTGCCAGTTGTGGAGGTTTAAAGACAGTAAGGAATTCAAATTTGTCGTGAGAAGTAACATCTTCTATTAGAATTCTTAATATCATTTGAACACACAGACAGCTTTGGAGTGCAGACTCCTTTCAGGAGAGGAAATTAAGGTCTGTCAGAATGGATGTTACGGAAGGCAGTGCTTGCCGACCCACATCAGTGGGATATGCTACAGAGAGTAAAAGAACTTAATTTCTGTTCTCTGCAGGCTTTTAAACACTTTCTTTCTAAAACAAAGGTGGTAAGGGGATCTTGCCTTCGAAATCAGCGTATATTGGCACTCAGACAGCATATGGGATTCCCTAACCAAAATGCCTCCTTTATCTGAAAAAGAGTACATATCCTCCTGCTTTGTGAATATCTAAAGACTTCAGCTGCTTGGAGATTGTTATTCAATTGTACCTTCATCAGTTGCTTCTTTTCATGCTTTTCCACTTCACATAAGNCTGAACTTCTGGAGTTAGCAAACCACAACTGGGAAAATCATCATACTGTCACATTTCTAATTGTTACCTCTGCTTCAGCCAAAATAGGTACCATCAGGGCAACCCTTCACATTTTCACGCTTCAACTTCATAACCTGGCAAATATTATGAAAGCAGAAGCAAATGGGATAAAAAAACCCCTCCAAATAGTAAAAGACAAAATGCATAGGCTGTCTTATAAAGGCATTGTCAAGACTGAAATATTGGTTATCCTTCTGTAACTTACAAGCATCATTCTCTTGCTTTCTCTCATCCCATCAGCTGAGACACTATATGAACTCTGTGACGTTGTGAAGGTTTAATTAAACTTCTTTCACTTGCACCATTATCCTCACAATGTCACTCTGGCTGTGATGTAGTCATGAAAGGTGTCCCTCCATAAAATGTGCTCCCTTTGACTGGAAACCATGGCCAAATATAACTAAGTGCTCATATAGTATGAACTTGTAATGTTGGCTCAAACTTGTGCAAATGGATGTAGTTGGGTTATTTTTAGCCACACCAATTTTTTTGTCTGTACCATGCTGGATTCTGTGTTATGTCTGCTTCCACGGTTTGTATGGCTGCATGGAAATGACTGATTTAGATGAAATAGGTCTGGTATTAATTGTCACTATCAAAGTATTGGCTCTCAACTACAGACCACAAAACATATCAAATAGAGAAGGAAAACCTGTGCTTTTTCTACTGTAGTTCAAGAGCACTGGAGAGAGTTCAAGCACTCCCTCACAGTATTCCTCTCTAGTTATAATGTTTGGAAACTAGGAACATGGATATGAGTAAATATAGGTTATAACTTTAATCAACAGGACTTCCCAATCAGTGAAGGCTATATTCAATAAATTGCCACCAGTCAATATACTGGAAATTAAGGATGCTGATCCCAGTTCATGGATTTAAGTCAATTTCTCCATTCACTTATAAATATATAATTCCCTTTACCTATGTGTCTGAGGTGCAGTATGATTACTGGTAGTAGCAAAAGAAATATTCTTGACTCTGTTAAGATTCTTCTCATCTGGGGATGTTCATTTGTGCTAGTCTAGCACAGCAGTAACAGCCTAAGGCATATGAGATTGTCTTGGCTGCCTTGCAAAAATAACTTTATATTTCATCTAGAAAAGGTCCCCATTAAAATGTTTGCATGTTTATTTTTGAGAGCACAGCTATTGATAGTTGTATGTTCTCTCTCCCTGTCATAGATATCTGACATTTCAGTCATTCAGCTTCTTTGACAGAGGTGCAAACTGACATTTCACGTGCTTGTCTGCAATCCATCCTTCTGTCTTTTGCAGAAGTAAGGAGCTAGTTGACTTTGCAATACTTATACTGCCATATAGCTCCTTAAAGTCAACAACAGAATTGACTAGATACTGAATGTGTCACATTAAGGGGATTGTTTGGCAGCAAGAAGAGCCTCAGTTAATTGATAGTTTACTTTCTCTAGCAATATAACTGAATGTTTGAAACGGAGACAATGTGCTGTCAGCTTAGAGTCCCGCTTAGTGGGATGTAGTCCCACTGTTTCAGATGGAGTGAGATTAGAGGTTTACCAGATATTTACATTGTCACTAGGGATAGTCCCGTGGCATAGTGGAGAGCACTCCAGTCTCCAACTCCGAAGGTCGCGAGTTCAAGTCTCAACACGGGCGGCCCTGGCAGTTAAATGCCTCCCTGCCATCTAATCCCATCAGATCTCGGATGCAAAGCAGGGTCAGCCCCAGTTAGTACCAGGTGCTGTAGATATTCCTAAGGAGACTTCACTGTCACTGTCCAAGCTTGCTCGGCCATGGCAAATAAACCTTAGGACTTGAACAGTGCGGCCAGTTCTGCGCATGCTGTGCCTCACTCCCAAATCTTCGTTCACGAAGAATGGCCATTATTATTATTACATTGTCACTAATGACCATAAAGAGGTTTGGGCATTAGTGTTCAGGGCAGTACTCATGACTTCCATTTCTGCCTTCCCATTCAACCTGTGAGAGAGATATAAAGATACCTGAATATACAACCTTTTTGCATCTTGCAGTCTGCTGATCTCCAAGTTGTGCATTCACATGTGGAAAATCAAGAGAAACAGTGCTGCCAGTTGTGGAGGTTTAAAGACAGTAAGGAATTCAAATTTGTCGTGAGAAGTAACATCTTCTATTAGAATTCTTAATATCATTTGAACACACAGACAGCTTTGGAGTGCAGACTCCTTTCAGGAGAGGAAATTAAGGTCTGTCAGAATGGATGTTACGGAAGGCAGTGCTTGCCGACCCACATCAGTGGGATATGCTACAGAGAGTAAAAGAACTTAATTTCTGTTCTCTGCAGGCTTTTAAACACTTTCTTTCTAAAACAAAGGTGGTAAGGGGATCTTGCCTTCGAAATCAGCGTATATTGGCACTCAGACAGCATATGGGATTCCCTAACCAAAATGCCTCCTTTATCTGAAAAAGAGTACATATCCTCCTGCTTTGTGAATATCTAAAGACTTCAGCTGCTTGGAGATTGTTATTCAATTGTACCTTCATCAGTTGCTTCTTTTCATGCTTTTCCACTTCACATAAGCTAGCAAGCTCATATTGAGAAGCAGGTTTTCTCTACTCACTAGTGAATGTCCAGACTACTAGATAATAGATTGTTTTTCCTCTTTTTTGATTTAGAAAACACCCTCAAGTGGAGGTATCAACCCTGGCTGTAATTGCTGCAATGGTGGTACGGATGTTCTGCTACTTCACATGTTTGAACTAAAGATGTATTTTTTTAATATGTGGATGACACCTGAAGAAGTATTGTATGTAGAACTCCACCAGAAAACACACCAACACTTGACTAAGAGCTACAATTTTCTAAACCCCAAGTAAAAAACTTTATGTTCTTTTTGTCCTTGACATCAGTAGCTGTCTCAGACCATCCAGGAGCTGGTCATGAGAAGTGAGGAAGGCACATGAACTTACACTCAATTCCACTTCTAGCTCTTTGTCATCAGAAGAGGTGGACAGATTTGACTAAGCAACTCCTGACCCTCTTTAATGAGGAAAATAAAAAAAGTTGTGAAGTCAGGAGGCTTGAGAACTCATGGAATTCTGTGAGTTGCCTGTAGAGAATTTAAAGTACAAGCAACATGGATTCTATTCTGAGTTTTCCTAATTTAGGACTACATAGTGGAGTGGAATGCTGAGCACCAAGTTGTGCCTAGGGAGCTGGAGGTACATTGGAGTCTCAGTGGAATGGGATGAGAATGGCTAATACAATTTGAAGACTGCTTACTCAGAAATTAATATTTTTTTTCTTTGCCCGTTCCCTCCTGCTGTTACCAAATCCCAAAAAGGTGCTTTTTAACAAGAACTGCAGCGCACTTCCTTTATGTTAATACTATCCCAGAGGGTAGTGAAATGTTGTTGTGCTGCGAGTAATAAGATACATATTAGAATGGAAAGAAGAGAGATGTAATTATTTAAGCAAACAGTCCACTAGCTGGAAAATTCATCTGTCATCTAGTCAATCCCTGAGCCTTATCCCCAGGTGAGGTACAGCTGTATATTCCTGTTATGCATATGCCTGTTGACTCCAGTGGAATAAATCTGGTTTCAGCTGCCAATATGGCCTTTTATCCAAAGAACCAGGCTCTAAGGCCGTTAGAAGACAGGAATATATAATGGGAGGAAGAGAATGGCAAGTTAACAGTGACAAGTTTTACTATATATATGTGGAATGAAAATGGCCTTTTTACTAAGTTAAGCACCAATGATGCATGGATCTTGCAGCAGCACTTAGGAATAGAGTTATAAATCTCATTCTCTCTGAGTTTCAAGAAATGCAGTATCTGATCAATAAACTGACCAAACACTGATTATTTGTAGTGGAAAATTGCCTCCCTGGCTACTAAAATTGTGGAGCAAAGGTTGTTTCCAGTTTGAGAAGGCACTTTATTATACGGGCAGTCCAAAGAAACAGATCAATCTCCTATACCTAAAGTCAAGAAGCCTCATCTGGCCTGAAAACAGTGAGATGTAAAACTAGGTCTGTCTTCACAAGACCTGCATTTATTTGGTCCCAGTAATGTGCGTTCCTTAGAGCTTGATAATAATTTTCCTTCTCAGCAGTAGGAGACACACAGTTGAGTTCTACATGTAGGCAGAATATTTTATTCAATGCACAAATTCCTTTAATGATTTCCCATTANGTAAAATAAAAATTACTTCCTGCCACAGCTCTAATAAACTTCTCCTTCCTGCTTCTTCTACCTTCCATGTATAACATTCCCCTCATAATGATGATTTGATCTCCTTCACTCATGCTTTATTGGAGCCAGTAGCTGGAATTCTATTTAGATTGATTGTTCACTTGTTATTAACAAGTGGCAAATTAATGGAGATGAACAAAAATGAAAGAGGAGATTCAAATTCAGCTTCCTCTACACCACAGGGTTTTGATTTCAGACAGTTTATTCCTAATTTGAGGACAATGACAGTGAATTGATAACATTCTGGGTTTGTTAGGATTCAGTGTGAAGGCTCATAAAGTATTTCATGACCTTTTTGGTTCAGATTTAATTATCCCCCCAAACAGCTCTTAATTCTTCCCTGCTGATGCTCTCCCTGGCCTCTTTCCCCTTCGCTTGGAAAAATTCATAGAAGCTGGCTATATTGCAATGGATAGTATTATAATTATCCCTTATGTGCCACTTGTAGCTTTTGCAATTGTTTCTTAACTGGTGCTCCAGACAATTTCTCTGCTGTTCTCAGCAGAATAGACTGAACATTTCAGTTCATACAAAATTTTAAAATGTTTCTTTCACCTTCAGGTGAAAATTTCCTCTAGTAGGAATGGGATGCAATTGTAAGAAACCAAGAAATATGCATATTATTGTTTTTATTGTTAATATTGACAATATTGATATTGGTATTGATGATTATAATGATGCTGTAACCAAAATACTGGCTCACTTGCACCACATTTTTAAATGTGACTTGTGTCCAGAGCAGCACTATTTCAATTTTTGTCTTGACAGCCTGCTTAGAAAAATACTCAGTGAACAGCTGTGGGTTTCCAATTCCAAATTGTTCATGAAAGGAACACTGCAATTTTGAACATAAGGAGTTCGTAAAGTACTGCACTTCCAAGGTAGTGTTGTGCTTCAAATTGGATGAATTTCAGCTTCTCATTAGGATCATATGGTTTTTCAGCAGTGATTTCCTCATTGTTCCAGTCACTTTTTTACACCTTTTTTTTCTATTGGGAAATAATGTTTGTGGATACTTTTGCAATACCCACTCCACTTATAAGCCAGCCTCTTCTCTAACTCTTTGCTCTCAGGTACAGGCAAAATTGATTTAATAAGAGTTCACAGCCATTGAAAGAAGGCTTTTTGAGATGTAGGAAAAGAATATGAAAGTGACTGTTACAGAAGCAACTCTTTTCTCTCCCAGCTCACTTTAAATATAAACATGTGATTTACAAAGTGTTCTGATGGGGATTATAATCCTGTCATAGACCCTGTTGCACTGTCTGTAAATCTATGAATGAATACTGACTTGATTGGTCATTTCCATAGTCTTTCTAATGCAGCAGCCATTAAATCAATCAGGATTGAAAACCATGACAGAAAGCATTAGAAGAGAAAGACACAATGTAACTCAAGTAGAAAGCAAACATTGCTATATTGCGTACAGCAAACAAAGATAGATGCACAGCAAGTGATTGTTGGAGAACACAAAAAAAATTTGGAAAACTACTATTCAATTGCTGTTGTGGGAGCAAGATACAAAGATAGATAGAACCTTCAAGCCAAAAATGTTCGCTGATCTTGCAGGAGTGATTGATATGGATATTACCCCCAATATCACTTTTCTACCTCTCACAGCTGTGAGATTATAATGGATCATATGAGTAGTCTTTAACTGGAAAGTAAGAAAACTAAGTTGTTTATTGATGGAATGGAATTAACACTGATAGTTGAAACTCAAGACGAGTGCAAGGAATCATCAGATTCCCAAGATGCTGGCTGTATTATAAAAGGCAGATGCAATTCAGTGCTGATAGATATAAGATAAAGCACATGGGAGTACACACATATACTATCATGAGCTCTAAATTAGCTATTGCCATCAAGGAGACCTTGGAGTCACTTTGTGTAGTTCTCTGACAGGTCTCAACATGCAAACAGAAAGTTAGGCAATTCTAGGTGGGAAATAAAGCAGGAAACTTATGTTTCTTCATAACTAATCATGTCACAAGTGCTAAATAACACTTGTTAAGGCTGTTCTATAAAATAAACAAAGTATACATGAGAGGAAGGTTCACACTGTGTTTGCACTTATCTTAAGCTATTTCTAAGGGTCTGCTCCTGGCTATTTCCAAAAGAAAGCAGGGTGAGAGAGTGGATTTTAGGTTAGAGATCATAATAGACAACTCTTAGAGTCTTTAATTTCTTACATCCATGTTTTTCAAGTTGGTAAATATCTCAATATATCCAAGAGGTATTTAACATACAGTTTTAAGGCCCTTCAGCAGTTACATTCCTTTAAGATTTCTAGTTACCTCATAAATATTGTATCAGATCCTAACCAGTCCTCAAGCATAATGTCCAATCCTTCTATACTGGTTTAGCTTGATTTATTACAAAAAAACCCAAACAAACAAAAACCCACCAAAACATAACAAACAAAAAAACCCAACCAAAAAAACCCAACAAACACATAATGCCAGATGAGATTACTGCCCACACATTGTATGATGCACCTGACTAGGAGTGATGCCAGATATATGTCTCAACAGATTTTATGTTAAAATTCAATGAAAGAATGGCATATCAATCAAATATGTCAAATTTGCTCTAATGTATATCCTTCTGCAACAAAAATTAATAAGAGATCTTATATACCATGAAATAATATGTTTACCGGGTATTTTTTAACATGAGACATGCTAGATGCATTACATATATTACACATAATTACATATATACTATATATTATATGTATTATATAGCTCTCTATTCTGAACTCTGAAATTATCTGCTTGCATTCTTTGAAAATGCCATTGTTCAACTTCACTATTTTCTTTTTCTTTCTTGTTAATCATGTTTCTTTTGGTTCTGCTCTGTGGCTAGCCTCTCTAGTGACCTTGACATGACACTTTTAAGAACAATGTCATAACTAGAAAAATGTGCTGTAATTGAGTGTTAATAGGAAAAATATACATGGGCTTTATGACAGATGTATACAGGAAATTGTGACAAGCTTTCTTGTCTTGGCATCTTGATATCAGATTTCTAATGCTTAATTCCTTTTCCTTTTCTTAACATAAGACTAAAGTGCATGTATGATCAATTCATTTCTTCTGCCAGCACTAACATGGATGATGCACACAGCAGCAGACACTGCTCTAACTTATTTGAAGCAATGAGCACCTTGTGCTGAGGGCTGCAAAAGCCCCAATAGTAAAGAGGAGTGGTCCTCAGCTGGATCTGCTTGGAGCAGAGATGCAGCCTTTGCAGGGCTCCTGCTGCAGACCAAGCTGCACCAGCTACCTCAGACTTTAGCAGAAAGGCAGTTTCAAAAGCTTGGTGAAACTGTGTCCTCACCCAGCCCAGCTGTGTGCAAAGGCACTCTCTGTTGATATCTTCCACATCATTCACCCATGAAGAGTGCCTGCTTTGCATAAGCCTATGTAAAAGATCTTACTAAGGCTGTGTTCTTACAGGTTACCCCCCCCAATCCCCCACCACCAAAGGCAAAGCCAGCTGAAGGACCTACCCTCTCCTCCTCACTTCTCTCCTCTGCCTACTTTTTCCTGTCCCTGATTACTGTCTCAGCTGAGCTCTCTGAAGTGCTTTGGGGGCTGTACTGAAGGCCACATAATCAAAGCAGCTCAGTTTAGAAAAAATATCTTCCAATTTTTATTTCTGGGAAGCACTGAACACAACCTGCAAGTTGTCCCTGCGCAATTGAGGAGGCAGCCAGCTAGGGAGCAAGAGGAAGGCATGGATAGCTGGGGTTAGTAAGGAAAAAAAGACAGAAAAGCTTTTAAAGCTGGTTCACAGCTAAAACTAATATGTGGCTGCACTACACTTGACTGTTGCAGGAATAAGCCAGCACCAAATCACTACCCTCTAAAGTTAGGGAGGGTCACAAAGATAAATATACTTCAAAGAAGTAATCCTTCCTTTAACGTGGTGTGGCTACTGCCACTTGTGCCAGCCTCTCTTGGAGGCAGTGGCTATCCCTCACATTTCCCAGTGCCCTACGTGCGTGTAGAAACAGGTGTGGGGCTATTTTTTTTGTGGGAGCACTCTGGTAGGTTTGGTGTGGGGCCAGGCAGAGCGTCACAATGTTGATGCCTGCATTGCCACTATCTGTGCTAGTGGCTGAGGGGACTGGCTGCCTCTGCTACTTCCACTGAGGCACAGGTCAGGATGAGCTCTGATGCATCCCTCACCCACTGTGGCTGCTCAGGATAAGTCCTCCACACCCCTTCAGGATGGCAAATGTCTTCTACACATAAACCTCACTCTTCTCCTAACCTTCTCTCTCCATTCTCTCTGTCCCTGTTTCCTTTCTCTGTTGATTCTCTGCTCTCCATCTTTCCTGTAAGACCTGGGACACGATTGTCCCTCATGGTGCAGCACTGGTAACTCCTTAGACAGGGTACCAGGTTGGTTATTTGGAGTCTTTGCCTTGGTACCACCTGCACTTAACTTGAACCCAAAGCAGCAGTTATATCGTGGGATCTTACTCCCATTCATTCATTGTTCTCTACCTTCTCTGTGTGGGAGTTTAAATCAGGCACTCTTGGACAGCCTCTGCAGACCAAATCTAATGACAAGGGAGAAATCACTCTGACAAAATGCATGGACAGCTCCCTACACTAAATCATACATGCTAAATCACACACTCTGCCAGTCACACTCAGGATGAGGAGTAATTCACCTCATGAACACTCCCCTTGATTTAAATAGAGAGGAATGTCAGCTATTTTTAATTTATGAGTCCCCCACAGTGCTGCTGCTGGCCACTCTTTTTGGTACATTGCTGTGATGCACTAAGCAGATATTAAAATGTCCCAGCACACCCTGGTCACATAAATCCTGTGTCTATACTGTATCACTTTGACAGTCGTCAGTTGTATGGGGTCTCAAATTTACCATTCTTAGTCTTTTCATCAGACGAAACTTAAGCAAATTTATATTTATCTAGGAGGTTGTAATCTTCACTTATTTTTTGGATGGCATAAACAGCATTTACAACTGAATAACTATGCTAAGTATGTAACCATGTTCTGTATTAAGAAAAATAGAAGTTGAGTTTCCATCTCAGACAAATATGGTGAGATGGAAACTCATCTACACCTATATAATAGTGTCCTTAACAAACATTTGCTTGCTAAGGACTGCATCTCAATTAACCCGAATAGTTTTCAATATGAAATAGAAAAAGAAATGCATGAAAAGTCCACTTATAAACAAATCAGAGTGAATTGCTGCAACTATTGCTGGCTTGAAACTCTGAAATGGACCAAAGGTAAATCACTGCATTTTGAAACTAAGCAAAAATGATCCATGAGATTTTCCCTCCCTGTTGAATTTGAAGGTAAAGCAAATTAGCTCCTGAATGCATAGGAGTGAATTGTTCTATCATCACTGAACATTTTTAGCTTTATAGAGACATGATCTTGTCCTTATGCTCATAGATCTTCCCATCTTGAATCAAGGGCTGAATCTCTTCAAAGACTCTTTATGGCATCATAGCCATTGCCGTGCTGAAGACTCAATAAGTTCCCTTATCAAACTAGCAAGAATTCCTTCCGCCAGGGCTTTTATGTAGCTGCCTGGCTTCAGCACTAGCAGAATAGACCAATGTTTCTCTTGTGAGATGAGTCTAGCCAGTGGAAGCTGACACTCAAAGAAAAGGTGCAAAGGGCATTAAACAGAAATCATTTGGTCCCCATAGGACACTCTTACACCCAGGAAGATCTCATGTTCACATGTGATAACAGGAAACACCCATCAGCCACAGCACAGTTTCTTCTTAGAGTCTTGCTGTGTTTTTAGTCCTCATCATTTGTTCTTACAAGCAGTTTCCTGTCTATATAAAGGCCACAAATGCAGGGCAACCAGAATCATCAGAGCAGGGCAGTCCCTGCTGAAGGGGAAGTGGGGGGAAGAAGCTGACTCAGTAGCTCCATTCCAATAAGCAAAGTGTGACCAAAACATGCAAAAAATTGCTCTCCTTTTCCAGTTTGAAGATGGACATAATATTAGTGCTGTAATGTATCTGTTACACAGCTTTCATAATTGATAAATTGGCAGAAGCAAGACACCTTGGAATCAGAAATGTAAAGCTATCATGTCTGTAGGAACCAGAATTGCACTAAATATGTTAAAGCATCTTAAAAAAAAAAAAGAGACTTTGATCTAAAAAGCTTTTCATCTGGAAAATTATGAATCTAAGTTTTTGCACATTAGCTGTGGCCAGGTTTCGCATGGCTTGATATTATATGAATTGCAATGCATGGCTTTACATCCCAGCTTTGCAGATGAGACTGGAAGGAGTGCCTACATCCTAAACTTGGGAGAATTGGATGAGAATCAAACATTAAAAAATTGCATATAACATATTAAACATACAGCGCACAACCCTGCGTGCATGCAGCGGAGTCCTCTTAGGTGGGGCCAAACTGGAATTTCCTGGCTTTGTTATGAAATAAATGCTAACCCATGGAACTTTGTTAATGACTTCTGTGCTTTCAAGAGTAGTTTGCCACAAAGTGAAAAATCACTTTTCTGTAGTGATAAGACAGCTTTCCTTGAACTGTAGCAGCACATTTGCTCCACAGGTCTTTTTCAGTCACAGAATCCTGCTCACTAAAACCACCCAGATTATCAGTTGGGTAAAATCCAACTTTGTTATCTGAGACCCTATGGAACATAATTTTTATAGCAATTCACTACTGTTTATTATAAGTTATTTCGAGACTTCCTTCTTCACTTTCCCAAAAGACTAACAGATCCTTGCACTGAACAGGAGCTACACTGTGTGACTGCTTTAAAAGTGTTCTGCACCACAGTCCACTCCTTGTTTACTCCAGTGGAACAGGATTTAAGACAAAGGAGACAGTGAGGCGGTGTGAGCAGGAAATGAGACAATAACAAAGATGGAATATGGCTTGAGGAAATTCCAGAAGTCCTTGAGGAAACGATGGGGAAGATATTAAATAAGGAATGTCTATTTTTCTGGCTCCAGTTAGATTAACAAATAAACCCCAAACTTTGATGTTCCTATCTAGACAGAAGAAAGAAGAAAGTACAGTCTGATATAGGTGGAAATGAATGTCTGATAATGAGAGAAACAAATGTAGCTTTGGGTGGGATGGCATTTCCAAAGAACTCACACTGAGGGAATTTACCAAAGGTGATGAGCTACTGTGTATTAGGCATACACAATTTTTCTTTCTTTTTTTTTTTTTTTTCCCAATGCATTTAAAAGGGTAAGCAATGACTTCATAAGCTTTTTTAGCCTCAATCTTATCCACTGTTCAGACACTCTTGAGAACAAGTTTTTGGTAGTGATGGGAGTTGAAGAACCAATTACGCTCCCACAGCTGGAACTGTCTGCTGGGTGGCACTGAGGGCATTTGAACCTTGTAATTACAACTGAACATGGACACAATGTTGGATGAGGCTGGTTTTGACACAAGGGAATGTGCTCAAATCATCCTCAATAGTAGCCCTCAATGCTGGTCCTGAAGACCCTCCAATCATACTTCTTTCTTTGTAATTATCATGCCCTACTTTATGTTTAATTTCTGTCCTCACCATCTTTCTGTCTGGGATTAAGTGAAATAAAGGAAATGTCCTTCTCCAAGGGGTTCCATGCATAATCCAAAACTGCAAATCCAAACAATATCTAGACATGTCAGACAAAACATGGCCTTTGTAGGTAATCAGCTATGGGCACAAGAGAAGCTTGGATCACTGAAGCACAGTTTCTAATTCTAGAATTGCACTTCCCTCTGGACTCATATTGCTGATTTCCACAAAGTTTTGAGAGACAGTTAGACGTGATAAATATATCTATGTTACTGCACAAAAAGAAAATAACTTCAACTCAAATCTGATATTAGCTAGAACTGATCACACTGGAAATTTATGGCCCCAGAGCAGTACAAGTATCTCCTACCCAAATAGTGAGATCTCTGTATTATTCCTAGGTTTGGGCAAATGACTTACTGGGGTTTGTGCCTCTTATGAAATTTTCTATCTATATTTCTGCCAATGAAATATATTTTTAAAGACACAGGCAGATGTGTGCACAACTATGCCTCCTGCGATGTGATGGTACATAATGATGTGTAGCCACTTCTAATTTTTATTAAAACTCACTACACTGAAAAACACTTACAAGCAAGATAAAGGGAAACAGAAAACATATTCTGGTTAATCTTTTTTTTTCTGCTCAATGTGCTTCCCTTCCATGTTGCACATTGCTAACACTTCTAGCAGCAGTTGAAGAAGGATAATTAGATTCTGCCTCCCACTCTGCTTCCCCCTCACCTTCTTGCTTTTGTCCTCTCAAATTACATATCTACTTCACCCTAAAACATATAACTCCTTTGTATCAGTGTCTAAGGTCCAGAAACAGAACTTTCTACTTTCTTGCTGAAATAAACTCTGTTACTGTTGGTGAGTGAGGCATTATAGCAACCAGGCTATGGAAAGTTATGGCGGGGAGTGAATTCTTCCCTCTTTCTCACTGTTACAAACAGGGGAGATCCTTCACTGGTTTTGCTGAATTGAGGAAAAACTCAACAGCACATTTGGTATTCAGCACTGATGATCCACTGTCTACTATGAGCTGAAAATACCACTATAGGACACATTAAGAAGGCACAGCTACTAGTAATGAGCATATGTGTATCTCTATTATATTGGTTTTAAGATAACAAGGTGTAATGAATGCAAAGGGCCTCACCCAGCCTGATGGAATTAAAAAAAAAAAGTAGAGAAAAAAGAAAACCCTGCCCTAAGTAGTTCTTTTTCTTCTTGAAGGCTGTTAATGAAAAGGGAAAAAAATAACACTTGAAATGAAAGACATTGAGGATCTCTTGTGCTCGTGCACATTCACTGTGTGCTGAAGCCTGTAACAATACAGGGAAATGATAGCAGAGAGCAGCATTGCCCTCCCTCAGACTGAGAAACTTTCACTGCAAATGCATTTTAAAAGAATAACCCAGAGTACAGTAATTAAAGCTGATTCGGCTTCTCAAAAGACAGCTTCAAGCTTTTGTGCTGAACCCACACAAATTCCACAGGGCTTTATTATTAATTGTGCTCCCCCTGCACACTGATCTCTTTGGGATGTTTCTGCTGTCATAGGCTCAGTATTTCTCTCAGGCTTTCTGTACATAACTGAGACTTGTCAGGAGAGGGAAATGTTTTTCCAAACGTTTTCCCCCTTTGTCCTCCCTCTCTTGTGCCTTGTTCCCTTGGTAATTTTTTGTTTGCTTGCTTTTTAATTTTTTTCCACATTTTCTTTCAGAAAGTCTCTGGTGGAAAGGAATGACATTGGGGTTGGATGCCTTCCTTCCACCACTTTGAGATCGTGTGTCAAACCCACTTGGGATCATTGCTCATGAATCTCTGAACAGCTGATCTCTTGCAGGAGCTGCTGGAATCGCCCCAGGGCAGGCAGCCATGAATGCAGCTGTGTGTGCAACACACACACACACCTGGCCATGGATTCAGATTCCACCAGATATCAGGAGAGATAGATGCAGAATTTAGACATCAATGCTAGGCAAGAGAATCTGAGTTGGGAAGTAATCTGTGCTAGAGGGAAGAATCAGTCTGGATTTCTCTCATAGCCATTTTTCTTATGTTTCTCTGTGTTGTTTTGTGTTTGGTTTTGTGGGGTTTCTTTTTATCTTGGAGAAATAAAAGGCTGAATTTTGTACAAATTGAAAGACAGGCTATCTAGCCCAGAACAAAAGTGAAAGGCAGCACTCTTTATTGTGGTCAAAGGGACTATAACAAGAGTGGAAGTGACCTACTACCTTTTAAAGGATAGCCCATGACTGTTGCTACTTTCCAGGTAAAATTCCACTGCTAATATATTTTTTAGGTTTTTTTCTGTGATCACTCATAATAGCTTAAAAGCATGGGGGAGGGGTGGGGGTGGGGGGTCACGAACACGACACATTTTCCAATTTGACTTGGGTTTTTGCTACTTTACATGTGACATTCATTGCTCAAGAATAGCCAGCAGATCACCTTGCAAGGCTACCCAACCTGCCACAGCACTTCATGGATTTCAGCAAAACAAACACGATAGATTAGAAGGAGGCCTGACTGTGGACTGCAGTCTTTTCCCTCTGAAGACGAATAGTTCAAATGGAAAGAAACTGAAAGCCCCTTTGCCATTAAACATATTGGTTCATCCATCTAACTGACCTGACTAGTACATGACTTCACTGCAGGAGGAGGTTTCCATTTGTGGGGAAAAATGAACTTGTAACATCATCACCAGCTTGTCTTTGATGGAAAAGTCAATGGTTCTTTAAATTCTTTGGATTTATTGGGCCAAATGTAGGTGTGCACAGATAGGCACTTGTGACCTAGTTATCTGCCCTTCCTTTGTGGTCAATAAGAGAAGACATTTCTCTTGCACTTTTATTTATTTTAATCCAAATTTCAAATGAACCTGAGCTATGTTATGCCCTGGAAGTGCCTGTTTGTTGCTGTTAACTCCTCAGAGAGATGGAGAGACCAGTCTAGACAGATTAAAAAATAAACCTTACTATCTTGAAGAGGGGCAAGAAGGAGGATATGAGACACTATGGGCTTGGTAGACTCACCCTGATCCCTGGGAAAGTGATGGAACAAATGACCCTGGAAACCATCTCCAAATCTATCAGTGACAAGGAGTAGTCAGCATGGATTTACGAAGGGGAAATCGAGCCTGAGCAGCCTGATATCCTTCTACAACAAGATTATACTGACTCCCATAACAGCTTCATAGATAAACGAATGAAGTACGGACCAAATAACAGGGCATTAAAGAAGACAGAGACAGACCCTTCTCAGTTGTGCTCATCAAAAGGACAACAGGCAAAATGCACAAGCCAATGTGTGGGAAATTCCTTTTAAAAATAGCCATAACTTTTTTATGATGATGTTGGTCAAATGCTGAAGCAGCTTGCCCAGAGAGGATTTTGAGCTTCAATCCCTGGAGATACCTAAAATCTGACTGGATGCAGGCCTGGGCAATCTGTTCTAGTTGACTCCAAAAGGCATCAAACATATTAAAATGCTGTTTGTTTGTCAAAACCCAACATGCTACCAGAGAACAAAAACTTCTGGAACTAGACTTCTGAGTTTTTCACCAGGTTATTTGTTTCAGGTCCACTGCAGTGGAAACCAATGCTCTCATTGACTGAAGATCTGCAGCCAGAAGTGCATTAAAAGAAAAAAAAAAGGAGTAACAAAGTAGGTGAAAATGCCTTGGATTCTTCCTGGCTGTGAACACCTGCAATATAGTTTTGTTTCTCTTTTAAACAGTAACTTCTGAAGTATCAGGCAAACATCATGATATCTGGAGTGTTTATCAGTCTAATAGGTGTTGCCCAGGAAGACAGAGAGGTGCACTAGCCTCAAGCAGACATGACTGGGTTTGCGCATGGCATCACTGACAGTGTGTCCAAGAGGAATAGAAGTCACAGATAAAGTGTAGTACATGTGAGGGGAAAGAGAGTTTGGCCATGTCTGATGTTAATACAATTTTTTCTCATTTGTCTCTAGAAGAGATCATTGAACAGAATACTCTAACTAGTTTTTAATTTATCAAAGTGGGGTTTTTTCTTCTCAAGGCCCAGAGGAAAGGTAGATTCCTACAAAGTGAAAGGAACTTTAAGCATTTCTCTAGGGAACCTGGCCTCATCTCTTGCATAGCCTACCTCATTTCAAGACCTAGGACTTCTGGAAAGGCATACCAACAAAAATATTAATTCCCATTGTGCTTGGGCAGAAAATAGCATCCTGTGTTCTCTGTAGCAGATCTGGCTATGTGGTCCAACCTCTGCAACCTTTAGGCTCCAGGACTGAGAGTTCCAACAGAGATGAAACACTGCCTGCCAGGGCTTCAGCTGGTACAGACTGCAGGAGCCCAGCTCACTTTGTCTCATGGGTCACTTCCTCTACACAAATTTCTGCCCCTTTCCCAGCTCCCCAGTGGCTGTAAGATTCATTTCGGTGCCTCCAGAGTGGAGTCCGTGCCTGACATTCCAGCAGGGCTTGTTGTTTCGAAGCAGACACTTGGGCTAAAACAAAAATGAATTACAAAGTGACAAGATAGCTCTAGACATACCAGTGAACTAGAAGTAAGTGGAAAGGTCAGTAAAATATTCTTCTGCTGAATCAGAATGTCTGTTATTAAAGAATACATAGAAATGGAGCAATAGTTAATGCTTTGCTGTTGCACAATATATTCTTTATATATTTCCTATCTCATTAGCACACTGAATGGGCATTTGAGGTAGGGATGCACCCAAAAGCCCATTCTCTGCAAAAATAAAATAAAGGAAATGTGCAAATAATAAAGTCCCAAGATCCAAAGACACAAAAGTTTCTTAAAAATTCCTTTATTTCTCTTTGCTTTTACCTTCTGATCATAACCTTTAGAAGCAACATTTTGCAAATTTCCTATGTCCTGTAAGTATTATCAATGGAACACTAAAATGTTCTTTTGAACACACACCAGGTGCCAGACTTTTAAAATCAGATAATTTGAATTACTATTGCATTTTCCCCTTTTTCTTAGTGCAGCATAGGCATCATTTAAACAGACAATATTTTATTAACTGACCCACTTAGGGACAATGCCATGCAATGTTTGAACCTAGTATTCAGACCTGGCACATACTTGCAAGTGTTGGTGCCTATTCTAATAGGCCTTTATATCTACTGAAATAACTTTGAAATGGAAATGGGCAGGAAAGGCAAAGCTGAATGTGATAAAATGACTGCAAGCACACTACATAATTCACTGCACCATTGTGCTCCATCCCTTCACACAAAAGTTAATGACCATGGTTCTAGACACTGTCAAAAGAATTGGGAACAACAAGACTGAAATGACTTATTCAGAAAATTAATCTAATGAGAAGATAACTAAACCAGAACGTAGGTTTACTCTCCCTTCCTTGGAATGTCTCAAGTCTTTCAATAAGCCCACCTTCTTTTTGTCCCACTTTCCAGCCTGGAACAAGTGGATCACAGTACAGTCCTACCTTCTGGAGCAATGACTGCAAAGTTTCCAAAAACAGTGGTAATGATAAGATTGAGAAAATAATATGAAGGGGTCAGGGAAAGGGGTGTAGCAGGTATACTGCATTTCTTCATCCGGTGTTTTCTATCTTGCAGGAAGTGAGGAATTCTTCTAAGAAATCTTTACCTACCTGGTGGAAACTCAACTTCTCCAGTTTGTCTGAGGGTGATATTTGGGCTAACTCCTCTCAGCAACTCTGCTAGTGGGTTAGGCAGCATTTGAGATGTGGAAGATGCCCAAGCACTGAATCATGCTACAATTTTAACAGGCTGCTGAGCTGTTCCAGAAAACATCTCAGTTTTAAACCATCAGGTTTTACATATTTGGAGTAAATTTTACTCTAACAAGCTTGTTCATCTAACAGGCTGGAAAATCTGGTAGAAACTGCCAATTTGTACACATTTGCCACTAATAGGCTTCTCAAACACTGTGGAGTTTTCTATAGCTGTGTAGCCATTCGTGTGGCCTCATAGTCACTCTCTGGGGTGGAACATCAGGTTCATCACAGCCAACTTCAAAATTATGACTCATGTTATGGGTTTCAGTGGCTAGAAAAATTATCACTATCCAGAACTGCATTGTGCTTTGTCTGTCCAAAACCAGCCTGAGAGATGTTCCCTCTCCTAAAAAGCAACACTTCATGTACAGAATGAAAAGTCACCATCTGGTGTGTATCTGGCAGCATACAGGAGGTGGGCTAATGGAATCAGAGCCAGATCTCAGTGGATGAGTGTCACCAGTGAAAGGGCAGAATGAGCACAGCCTTCAAGACACACCACACTGCAACAGATGAAAAATGTTAGAAGAATTAGACTATTAATTAATTAATTATTTTTCTCTATTATAGGTTACAAAGAAAGTGTGGATCTCTTTGCCTTCTCCACACTTGGTGTGTGGTTATGTCTGCAAATGAGACCTGTCCAGTAGAGTGAGACCTGATCTCTGAGGATAAGGCGGCTGCACGGCCATGTCAGTATCTCAAGATGGGTCCTGGTCAGATAGAAATAATGTTTCCTTAAACCTGTGACAGTGTTACAAGTTAGTCAAAAACATTTTGTTCCCTTTATGCAAGGCAAGTTCCTCCTTTGCTGACAGAAGAGAACAATTTGCTCAGTGATTTGATGTTTCCTGACTGTTTAGTTACTTTGTAGACTTAAATAGAACAAAGTTTTCATCCAAACTATTCTACTTAGATCCAAGGCAAACTCTGCGAAACAGGAGTTTGCAAGGCAATACTCTCTCTGTTTTGGGTAGTTTCTATTCCAAGACATTGGGGTCTCAGGAATGGATGCCAGCTATTACTATAAAATACTGTCCTCCCTCTCCTGCAGATGGGAAGAAGAAACAAATAATGTTGTTCCATTCTGCCTTTTGTCAGGTTTATTTACCTACTTGTGCTTTCACAATGGCAAAAAAACACCAGGAGAATGAGTGCTACATCATCTTCATCACAGTAGTCCATGACTAGAAGCCTAAGGTTAGAAGGTTAAGCCACAGTCAGTGACCAGTTTATTGGTATGTAGTCACTTACTGAACATGGGATTGATCTCATGATCCCAGAAATTCTTGCCCTGGGATCTAGTTTTAGTAGTTTAATTAAACTTACTTAACTATGACTTAAGAAAGGAAATTAATAAAGCTGGTGTTCCAAAAGTGCTTATCTATCCATAAAGTCAATAAAAGCAAAATTCAAGACCTTCAATTGTTCGTATGCAGTTTATGTCTTATAATTGTGGTTTAGTGGATTTTTTGGGGTGTTTTTGCTTTCTTTTGTTTTGTTGTGTTCTGGGGTTTTTTTCTTTGCTTTGTAACATCATGTATTTTTCTGGGTTTGTCAACCAAATACGGTCATAACCCAAAAGCAGTATCTAGAAGTCCCTGAGACAGATTAAAAAGAATGAGAATTTAAATGTATATTCTTTTTAGTTGCACAATGAACTGTTAGAATTTAGGAATTTGACCCTTTTGGATTCAGTATTTCATTTTCCCATGGCAAGCAAGGACTATACTTCTCAAGAATTCACAGTACTCCAGGAGACAGGGTTTCTTCTACCAAGCACAAATAAGGTGAGAATACAAATGGCATCCAGGCTGTGATGGGCAAACCCTTCTACCAGTTTTCATCTCCCACATCTGTACACTGAAAATTGCAGACAAGAAATTTTTGGTGTTCCAGGATGCAGAAAAACCAGAATTTAACAGTATTCTGACCATTCAAAGGAACTAATTCACATAGTGAGAAATTACCTTATTCAACTTCATCACTATTATCTGCCTTGTATCTGTATGAATACAATAGTATAGGGTGGAAACCTATACTTTATGTTGTGTCTATGTGCTTGTAATGTATTTGAGAAAATGTAGAAATTGCAATTGAGAGAATCCTTACAGGTATGAGACCTTAGCTCTAAAAAGATATATCTTAAACCCTTACTTTTATCAGGATCCTGTTTTTGTTCCTTAGATCTATGCATTAAACCCTTCAGTTTTAATAGAAACTTGAGACCGAATTGCTATGTTGCTTCAAAACTGCTCAAGTGTAATCTCATGTAGCTGCAAGGACTGCTTGTCCAGTCTGACAGCTCTGCTTCCTAGATTGCTTTTGACTTGTCCATTTTCCTTCCTGCTTAGTATCATTGCTCCACTGACAGCCACTTGGATGTGCAGGTCTCATCATTCTCTAGACAGGCAGGAAAAGGTAGCATCAGTCTGCACTGAAAGACTAATAATGTGGCATCTTATTTTAATTCTGCAGGGAATACTATGTAAAGGTGTTGCCTTTCAGTATTGATTGTTTTCTGAGCCAATTCTGTAGTAGGAAAAGGGGTTTGATCTCCCTTTAGGGCCTTCTAAGGTAGGATAGGTTTCTGTAGCCTGGATTAAGACCATGGACCTCCACTTGGACTGAAGAATCATAGACTGATAGACTCATTTAATTTGCAAAATACCTTTAAGATCATTGTGTCCAATCATTAACCCAGGACTGCCAAATCCACCACAAAACCATGTCCTCAAATGCCAAATCTACAGGTCTTTTAAATACCTCCAACAGCCTGTTGTCTAGAAATGTTTTTTTCTCTCCTGCATTCTGAGAGGGATTTATTTGGAACTTTTTTACATGTAAGTGATTTTGACCTGTGCTAGATTCCCATCACAGGCAAATATAGTGTCCTTTAAAACCATTGAAAAAGAAATTCTTTCAATAAAGCACTTTGTAGTATGTACTTATAAATACTGTTGGTTTGATTGGTCCTCTAACCCTTCAGACAGAATATTTTTACAGGACATTGTAAAAAAAAACCCCTCTGACCCTCTTCCTTTAAATTACCTGAACAGTCCTAGTGAGAAGAGCAAAAGGTTAAAAACCTGGCATTTTCAGGTAAGTGTTTGAATTAGAGAGCTTTTTAGATGGTTAATGTGTATTTAAAAGAGAATTAGAGATTGTTGGAGGGATCCATTTGGCATAGCACTCAGTGAGGGATATTTCTTACCAATTCCCAGTGCTGGTTATAATCCCACTGGAGGTTTGCACCCTGAGGAGTCATATCCTGGGGTTTTTTTCAGATTCAAGATACCTACCAAAGACTGGGACTAAAAAGATGGACCTATGCCAGTGTGTCTTGCTCCTTGACAGATATTGCAATGAGCTTTGAAATAGAATGGGCAAAGGGGCTTGACTTTAAAGATTTTGTTTGTTGGTTTGTTATGTGTTTTGGAAGAGAATGTTTTTCCTCTAAATAAACAGCATTTTGCTTTGCTATGCTACATTAGCACAGGTTCAATCCTGTCCTTCTCCCCGAGCAGAGACGCTGTACCAGGGCTTGTAGTAAATACAAGGAATGGCAATAAACTGTGAGACCTGCAGTCACGGGATTAATCCTGGAGGGAATTACCACTTCTTAGGAATAATCAGAAAATGGTCTGCAAACCCTGCATCCTATATGGCCTCTCAGAGGGCCCAGATACTGGACTCCAGCCTTCTGTGATGGATGCAGTGGAGCTCTGTGTGTAGGTCTGTCACCACACAGGGTTTGAGTCAGTCATTTCTGCTTGCTGAAATCAAATTTCACAAAATCAGGTCTTAAGTTCATAAGAAGACTGTTACAGTCTTTATTCAAATGCAAGATTTGGACATAAGCTGAACTGTATGGGCACAGTTAGTCCACCAGCTACAGTGAATTGCACGTACTTCAGCTTCACCTACAGGTTCTGTACTAAGGAAAAGAACTTACCAAGCATTTGTATTTCCACAGTGTCACTCTGTTTTCCAGTTCAGTGAGAAGAAAACACCGTGACTCAACAGAGACTGTCCCCAAACAAGCAATGCATCAAAGCAACACAAGCCTATACTACGCATGGAAAACTATATTCTTCTGTGTTGCACCTTGGCTTTCTCTTTTCACTGATGACTGATGGGGGTTTTATTGATGTTCAGAGGCTTGATATCAAAGACAGCAGCTCATATGATGACAGAGGAATTATGACTGTGTATTAGTGGCTGATTATTATTTAAAAACAAAGCCTATATTGGCTACCCCTCCATCAGACACACTCTTATGGGTATTCTTTTATGATTGTTCCATTTTCTGAGCCTCACAAAACAATTTAAAGATAAGCATAATAGAGCTTGTTCTGCTTAAGATATCAAGGGAATTTACATAATGACAAATTTAAAAGCAAATGCATAAATTAACTAAATTCATATGTAAAGAAATATGCCTCAAAAGTTAGCATATTTTTTTTCTGGCTGGGATTCAGTGGATAATTAAAAACCCTCTACCCTCTTGCTGAGCAATCCAGAAAACATGTAAGTAGGTTTATAGAACAAAAGGTGAAGACCCTGTTTTCAGCATCCTGTCTAGACAATGACTTGACCTTCTTTAAACTGGTAATTGCTTGATACAAATCAGAGATGCCCGAGTCATAAGGCCCAATAGAAAAAGTGTCCAAATTTTCTATGGGAGCATTTTCAAAGGGAAATAAAACTGAAGAACCTAGGAAGGAAGGCTGCTTAAACTGCTGCATGCAATCACCATCTCTATTGCTCGAGTCTGCTTGTTCTTCTTGGGCTGTGCTAAAGAGAATCTTTGCACAGTTTTGTTGTGAGGCATGTTGGGGAACCAAGCCAGATGAATGCTGAAAGATTTTCCTTGGGTTGTTTTCCAGAAAGATTAGTTCTTCACTCTAATTTACTGTTGGACCAAAAGATATTACATAGGCACAGCCTGAGGAACGATGCTAGGAAGGAAGGCATAGTATAGAAGCTGAAGTGTGATTATCCCTTTAATGACCATTGAATACATCATGCATGTAATGCCATGCTGAGAAATACGTTTATTTATCCATTTGATATCTTCTTTACAAGAGCACATAGTGACAGGACAATGGGGAATGGCTTCAAACTAGGACAATAGGTTTAGGTTAGATATTAGAAAAAAGTATTCTTTACTGTGAGGTGGTGAGACATTGGACCAGGTTGCCCCAACAAATGTGCATGCCCCATCTCTGGAAGTATTCAAGGCTCTGAGACACCTGTTTTAATGAAAGGTGTCCCTGTCCATGGCAGGGGGTTGGAACTAGACAATCTTTAAGGCCATTTCCAACCCATTCTATGATTCAATGATTCTGTGATTTTTGATGTTCAGGCTGACAGGCAACTATTGCCATAAACTGTGTTAGGGTTTATCACCTTCTCTCTTCACAGCCCAAGTGTTAAGACTAAGATGTTCAGCATAGTGCCAAGAATAGTGGAGAGACTTTTTTAAAAAAATGCATAAGTTACAGCATACCTCAACAGTCATCTAATTAACCTGCTTAATTTGACGAGACTAAAACCATGTTCAAATTGGCTGTCATCTAATTATACTCTTTTCACTAATATTTTTATAGTTTTTCTTATTTGCATGGCACAGCTCATTTAGTGTGAATTATGGCCTTTTTAAAAAATGCTGTGATTGTGGGAACATGCAAAAAATGATGATTTATTGTTTTTCTCTGTATCTTTCAGTCTGTGTTTCAAAATCAGTCATAGATTATGACTGTAAGGAAAATGAGGTATTTATTACAAGGGTTTGGTCTTCTTATAATTATTGTCTACTGGACTTTGAGGTACAGTTAACCCTTGTGGTGAAAGTATGAGTCTTAGCATGATCTATAGTGTCACTGGAAAGATTAAATATCAATAGCAGAAGTAATAATCTAAATTTTGATTTGAAGAAGGTCTAGGTGTTTTGACTCAGCAAAAAGCTGCAGCACACAATTTGGAAATAGGATTCATTTTAATATCCTGAAAAGTAATTTATTGCACAAAGCAAGCACTAAAACAGTGTATGTCTAGATCTACGAATATGAAAATACTCTGGTTATTTCTGATGTCTTGTAGCTATTTCAGATTAAGTCTTGTGAAAATCTGTGTGATTGTTTTAATCAGTACTTTTTGAGATAACATTATTCTCTGTGGTTTAAGTATTAAAAGGAAAATTGTGAAAATGTGAAGATTTTTATTTTAGGCTACTAAACCTTGAGTTTGTGCCATAAATTCTATTACTGTGGAGTACTTCCTTACTTAAATTTGTAAGGAAGTGCTTGTTCTAGATTTCTGATCTTCACGTTCTTTTGGAGATGGCATCTTCTGAGTTGGCATCCTTAGTAATATTGTGTTTTTAAAATCACTTCTTTGAAAGTCTGATCTTTAGAATCATAGACTAACTTAGGATGGAAAAAAGCCTTAAGATCATGAAGCCCATCTGTTAACCCAGCACTTCCAGGTTCATCATTGAACTGTCCTTAAGTGTCACATCTGCAGGTCATTCTAACACCGACAGAGATGGTGACTCAACCACTAGCCTGGACAGCCTGTTCCAAAGCTTGACAACCCTTTCCATGGAGAAATTTGTCTTAATATCCAATCCAAACCTGCCCTGGTGCAACTTGGGGCTGTTTCCTTTTGCCTTATTGCTTGTCAGTTGGAAGAAGAGCCCAACTCCCACCTGGCTACAGCATCCTTTCATGTAGTTGTAGAGAGAAATAAGGTCCCCCATCAGCCTCCTTTCCTCCAGGCTCAATGTCCCTAGCTCCCTCAGCCACATCTCATAAGACTTGTGCTCCAGACCCTTCACCAGCTCCATTGCCCTTCCCTGGACAGGCTCCAGCACCTTCTTCTAGCAGTGAAGGGCTCAGAACTATATCTAGTGTTTTTCCTGTGGCTCCATATTCCTGCCTTATTCTAGCTGTATGGTTTCTTACAAAGAAGGCTTCCTTCATAAGCAAAGGGTATTAAGAACAAAGCCCACACACTGAGAATTGTGACAGATTTCTCTGATTTCAGAGACTTCAGTTCAATGCTGTGCTCAGTCACAGACAATGGCACTATTTCCCTTTGTAAAGAGGTATTAGTGTACTCCCCTAGCCATTGAGATGGGAATATAACAGGATTAAAAAATCCACCCAATCCTCTGCTCAGCTTTTTGTTATCTAATTGAATAGGAGGTGAGTGCTTTGAGGACAGAAAACAGGCAACTCAGCTCTGCTTGCCTTGACATAAAAATTCAGACATGTTAGAGACAAAACACCTTTAATTCAAGGACTATTGCAATGGGGCACAGAGCAACAGTTAGCCATGAAGCCATGCCAGGTCTCTGTACCTGCTGCTCTGTACTGCCCTGTTCTCCCACCTCTATTATGTCCTCTTTTTCCCTGCTCTGGCTGCTGTCTTGGCTTTGCATGCCCTGGGGAAGGGGTTTTTTCAGACATTCTTGTATCATTTACACTGTTGCCAGCCCCTTCCAATGGCTCAAGTCCTTGGGGAATCTTTGCTGCATGACATGAAACAACCAGCTAAGATGTTTAAATTTGAAAGGTTTTTTTCCCTTGACTGTGTGAGCAATCAAGGGAGGAAGAGGAGCTCTTGCCTTGCTTTTTCAGACTTACTTAGGCACGTAAATTAAGCACTTGACTGAATTGCTCTCTCTCTTCATTGACCACATAGGGAGCCTCCTGAGACCTATGTCCTGCCTTAGGCATCTAACATCAGAGGACTACAAATTGGCTGTGTGCAATTATGATTACAATTTTTTTTCCTCTTTAGCTTCATTTATAGCTTTAATCATTTCAGTTATTGTTTGTGTAGTTTCTATGACCTCTCTTTTTAATAGCAAGATACAGTTTTAGGTTTTTACCTTGGCCATATAGTCTAGTTTTCTTATTCTAATAATAATTCACTTCAGTGAACCTTCATCCAGTTTTCAGTCCACTTTACAGGCTGCTCTTAATTGCATCCTCCAAGGCCCATATGAATCACACAATAATCTAGTTCAGAAGAGATGTTCAAGATCACCTTGTTCAGCTGTCAATCCAGCACCACCATAATCATCCCTAAACCAACCCTAAGCATCACATCCAGACACCTCTTGAACACTTCCAGGGACAGTGACTTCAGCACCTCTCTAGGTAACTTATTCCAGTGTCTGGCCACTCTTAGTGAATAAAAAAAAGTTCTAATATCTAAGCTGAACCTCATCTGGTCCAACGTAGGGCCATTTCTTCTCACCCTTTCACTTGAGACATGGCAGGAAAGCCTGAACCCCACCTTTCTACAACTTCTTTTCATGGAGTTGTAGAGAGTGTTAAGATTCTCCCAAGCTTTCTCCTTTCCAGACTAAACAGTCCCAGTTCCCTCAACCATTCCTCAAAACAAATTTTCCAGACCCTTCACCAGCATCATTGCCCTTCTTTGGCCACATTCCAGCTCCTCCATGAAGTAGGAAGGGAACCTGTAAGACTGACAGCAAGGAGATCCCACCGAAATTACCTACATCCAAGATAAAAGTGTTGACTGGTAAATGAAAACAGTGTGAATCTACAATTTCACTTAAGTCCTGCATATTTAAAAACAACAGTGGAATGAGAAGTGAGTTTTAGCTGAGATTTCTGAGAAAGGGAAGTCATAGTTAAAGTTAATTTGGAGGAGTAGAATTAATCCATCTTTGCTCACAAGAGTGGAAGCTTCACTGACTGGAGAGCCAGGACACCCCACTTATTTTTTGTGGGCTTGTCATCAAATTATCTGCAGATAGAATTTTATATGATTTGCTGAAGCTGTCCCCAGTTTTTAGTCTGCTTAACTTTTCAAGCCGGTATAAAAATAAATCCCCTCAGGTTTCTTAGCACAGTGGAAAATTAACTAGTTTTATGCACTAGCCATTTTTAGTAAGTTTTTTTCCATGTAGTTTCTGTTTTCTGGACATAAGCCTGTATTTAGTTTCCTAGGTTAAGCAGGCAAATTGTACACAGTGTCATACATTAAGTGCAGCTCCTGAAATAAGTGACTATTGATACAGCCCACTGTCAGAAACCCAAACAGTAGAAAATTCCTAAAATGTTTGACATTGAAAAGGTGCTTATAGAAAGATCTACTGATTTGTTATTTTACTAGGGATTGTCCTTTTCAGGAGGAGCTACTTTCTGCCCTTATGCCAGTTATTTCCCTGGTAAATGAAACAAGAACACTGTTCTACTTGAACTCAGTCATTTCACCATTCCTGAGAAACACAAGCAGATTTATCTGTGAAAAGTGATGTGTGATTCCCATCATTACATTCTAGATAGAAGGCATTAAAACATTTTTATTTAAGGTCCAACCAAAGCCAATTATTGTGCTATTTTACAAAATACGTTCCTACATCCTTTGTATTTTTTCATTTTTAAAGTATGCTTGCAGAACATTTCTAAAAAGTACCCATAGCTTTCAATTTATTTGAGAAAAGGGTTACTATTTTCACATACATTTGATTAAAATTTGAAGAAATTTAAACAGTTGCATGAATTAGATTTCTGCTGGAATAGAAGGTAATAAAAAACTCACTCTCTTAGATGCAGCAGAATTTTTTTTGTGTTACTATAGTTCATACTTTGTCATTAATTTTCTATTATTTTTAGAAAGTGTTCTCTGGCATATATTTTCTAATTCAGTAATTATTAGAAGTAGAGATCTGTTAATACAAAACTTTAACTAAAGAAGGTAACCACTTTATTCTGATCACCGCCAGCTCTGGGAAGAGCATAAACCCTGCACCAGAACCCCCAGACTCTGAAGGTTTCATAATTCATTAATTTATTATATTAAAATACCACACCTTGACTTTGCTTCTAGTTTAAAAAATGTCTATACTGAAAGAAGAGTTAGAAATGAAATCTAGAGCATGAGAGAAGTGCTCTGTCTCTTCAGTGTTAAATCTGCTGATTGCAATGACTATAGTAGATTTTAGCTTCCTTCACAGTTAGAGGGTATCAACATCAATAAAGTGATGGATCTTATTGTCTTCTTATTAATTTTATTATTTGCTAAGTGTCACTGCCAACATGGTGTAATTTGCAATGACCACTAGTTTCATGATCATCTGCAGTCTGTTAATTTGTGGTAGGGATAGGCCAGCTTTTAACAGCCAGATGTTTGCATTTTTTAAGAGAGAGTGTAATTTTTAAATAGAGTTCTGTTTCAAACAAGTAGTTTAAAATTGAAAAATGATACTTGATATTTCAATATTTTTATTTTAAAAAATTGAGAATTTCTCTCTCTTTTTCCCTCCCCTTTTTTAAATGATAAAGACAACGGTTTGTGATTTTAATATAATGAGGGTGAGGTTGAAACAAGACATGCTTGACTGAGGCTGCCTGTCAACCTTTCTAATATTTTTAATTTGCAAAATTTCTGCCAATTTTATTGTCATTACGCAACGGTAAAAAATACCAGATTTAAACTATCAGTCCTGAGATAGGAAAAACAGCTAGCCTGGTAGATTGTGCCTTGAGCTGACAAGGTTAAAAGCAAAGAAAATTTGGTGGAGTAGAGGTGTTGCTGATTAAATACACCTAATCTATGAAAGAACAATAAATGTGTAATGTTATCGTGGTGGATTTATACACTCTATTTTAAAGGAGAACTGTGGGTTAATGAAATCTTAATTTAAACAACAAGGAATTATTTCCTCCTCTCCTCCTTCCCTTCCTAAATTTAAAGGAGCCAAATAAAACTAGAGCTTTCTTTGAACATTTTAAAGATTTTACTACTATTGGACTGCCTGGATTCTCACTTTTATTAATATTTTATCCCAGCTATTCCCTTGAATTACATTTTTCATGGCAATGCTTTAATTAAAGGAAGCTGAGAAGTAGAAGAATTGTTCTTCAGATCTTCAATTGAAATAAAATGGGTTTTGGTGCTGTCAACTTGAAACTGAATGGTTTACTCTTGAGGTTTAATTTATATCAGTTATAATGACCATCTTGCAAGTATAACATGGATAAATGTTAAGCAGAATATAAGTGCTATGATTTTTCATACACAGGTGTGTATAGTTTGCAGAATCTTTAATACTGGGTAGCTAAATAGGTATTAATACGGTGTGATAACATCCACCTATTCGAGTTGGGTTGAAACATGTCATCTTTACTAACTTCTGTATGTCCTTCTTCCATGAGAGTAAAATGAAGGTAACATAAATATATCTCACAAAGTCATCAGGGATTAGAAAACAGAATCCAGCAATAAATATGGTAATTAGGCAATTTGAGACTTAAAGCACAGGGTTCTTTGAAAATGCAATTTCGGGACTGAGAACCAGCATTGAAATTTTTACCATTAAGGAGAATTTTGGTAGAACTGAAACTTTTTAATGACATTTAAACATTTTTATTGGGAATTTAATAACTTTTCTGCTCATGCTAGGGAAATTTTAATGATGAAGCTATGTATAGAGAGTTTTCTGTGCACACCAGTCCTCCCTACTCTGTCTAATCTCCAGCAGCAGAATTTAGTCTCCTCCAATATTCTTTCTATTGCAGTATGACAATGGGGAACTACTTAGGTAGAAATGAGAATGTGGAGTTTCATGATTAACAGTAATTTTGGACAGATAACACTAACAGATTGCATGGATTTAACAACCTTAAATAAGTTTTGCCATTTTTTGGTATTATGTTCTTCATAAATATCTACATACATTTTTGTGGTTGGTGTTTTCCATTATGATAACATGTTAATAAAGCTTAAGGATGTAGGTGTTTCCTATTGAAGAAGCTCAGATGACTTTTAAAAGCAGAGTTCAAATAACCAAACGTGCCAAGTCTAAATGCAGGATAACAGCAAAAGTTTCTTTACATCCATGAGATTTTTCTGCCATGTCACTGTATTCCTCCCCACTCTCCAGTCTGCTGTCAGCTGCTTAACTGCTCCTCAGCCCATGGGGAAATCTCTCGGTCTTTCAAGCAATGGCAAAACTCAAATAAGAAATCTGTGCATGGCACCTTCAGGGAATGTATGATGTTAATTCAGCCTTGGTGAAGAACGATAAATTCTCTGTCACACTTATGGAGACTAAACCAAGAAAACTGCAGACTTACACTCTTTCAATTCTCCGGAGTATGAAGGGTGGTAAAGCTTTTCCAACAGTATCTGCAGCAGTGTTATGTTTAATTACAGACCATTACAGATCACTAATAACAACATAACTTAGCAAGCCTCACTGTAACTTGCAAACTTATTAAAACTAACCCTGAAAGCTGAGACTAGGTGCTGGGCATCAGTTTCATTTCCCCTGGGCTTGGATAAACATAATATGAGGCTCTCCAGCCTGGGGAGCCCTTGCTCTCAGTTTGGCAAGGCAGTCACAGTCCCACACCACCATCTTATTTTTGCAGGAACCCCTTTCTCATAAATGAAATGCAGGTGTTATGGTGTAAAATGCATTATGTGCAGGTGAGGTATGCCGTGAAGCTTTTGTAACTGTGTAATTAAGGATGAACACTCTGAACTGCTTCCTAGACCCTAAATCTGTACACAAAAAGTATACAGGTACTCAAACAAATGTGTTGGGAAGTTTTGAACCCTTTCAGCAGAGGCAGGGTAATCAATATATCTGTTTCCCCGAAATATCTTTTCTTCCCATCTGGCTGCAATACAGGATGGAGAGAACTATGTGCTGTTAAAAGTTAATGAATATTTTGTGTATGCCTCAGAGAACAACTCCCTTTGATTTTGAAATCTCTTTTGTGTCACTTCAGCTCCCCAGACTGATCAGTATCTCTCAGACAAGGCTTTGCCACTGGATTGAGGCCAAAGCATATTTTGGCATAGGCGGTACTAACAATCTGCCACTCTGTGGATAAATAAACCTTTGCATCATTGTGTGTTTAAAAACTAATCCTGAATGGCATTAACTTGCATTTGCAAATGTCCTCAGTGCCAGTTTGGGTATTCACAATGTCCTCAAGACAGTTATTCACTGAACTCCCTTTCCTGCATTTCACAGAGTGTGTGATTTCTGTCTGAGCACTGGGTGATACTTGTTCTTTCCCATTTTTGCTTTTTTTCTTTTTACATAAAAATCCCAAACTGAGCCATGTCAGTGTAATTCAGCTGTCACTGCTTTGCTGTCACTGCTTTTGTGCAAAGTTCACGCCAAGTTAACAATGATCTCAACTGGAGAGCAAATATACAGCCCACCTGATATTTTTGGATTGTTCTGTCACATTAACAGTTCAGACCAAAGCAGGTGGAACAATACAGTGATGGGAGAAAGATTTTTCTTGTGTATATATCTATTGCATCATTATAGTTGTCAAAGGAGCAAACTAGGACCTTAACATCTCAAAACCTTCCAAAGCCCTAAGAAAACTCATATCAATTTCTATACTGAGTTCATGTACTCCCTTGAAATCATGGTGCCTTTTTTAATGTTTATAGTAGATGTTTTACAGCAAGGATAACAAACCCAGAAAGAAGTGAAACAGCATCAATCCCAGAGCACATTTGTTTTCCTGGAATAAATCCTTATAAGCTGGTACACTCTGATCTTGTGTTGCTTTTTGTCCCTCAGTTTTAGCAGCACCACAGTTTGGATTGCCATATCTTTCTGTCTCTGTGGGACTGCAGGTTCATAAACCAGTGAATGAATTATATCCATCCATTTGTTTAGTTTTATCATCTGTGGCAGATAGGATAAGGAAAACAACTTTGTGTAATAAGGAATCTGTGACCGATGCTGTGTAAGTTGAAAATGTATAAGTCATGATTGGACCTGTGTATGCAACTGAGCCCAGTTTGGTGCAAAGAAATCATAGAAATGCACTGATTTGTGGTATTTCTGCAGCCTATAACTTCAGCTATATGGCTTACACTTCCCCCTCTCTCTGGTGCTGTTGGTTCCCACTTTCCCTCTGGCCACACATCTGCATCCACTTCCTCACCGTAGAAAAGGGCAGAAGCTGATGTGGGACCCAAACACACATGTCCCCAGCCATGTGCATCTTGCCCTAGCTTTCCTATGGAGCTGGATCCAGGTGCAAATGCCTTTTCTGTGAGCAGCTGCACTTCCCTGTGTTTTTCAGAAAAGGTTCTGCAGTGGCTTTGTGGTACAGCAGGAGTGACCACAACTGGTCCCTGGAGAGACCCTGCAGCCCAGGGACGGCTCTGCGTCACAGCCACAGGAACTGTGGCTTTGGAGAGCCCCAGTAGGAGCAGCTGTCACTGAAGGGGTGCAGCTCAGCGAATAGCCCAGGCTGGAGGTCTCTTTCCTGCTACATGCCACAGACTAATTTTGTGTATTCAGAGGCTTGAGAATAATTAGTGGTGACAGATTACTGTAAAGACCAAGATGTCTCCAGTGGGCATCCCAGTGGCATTTGGGAGGAGACTAAGGGATATTTTGAACTTTCCTCTAGGAACGTTTTAATTCTATTTAATATTAGTTACTTACCTGATAACAGTTTTTTCATTACTGAGACCAACTGACCCAGGGAAATAGAAGAAAACACTCAAGGGTCTCTAAGTGAGATCAGGAGTTAGGCCATTATACACTGAGAGTAAGTGCATTGGGAGCATTTGGACTGGCTTTTTTATACAGTTTTGGCTCCCTGAATGAGATTTGAAGTGAAGACAAGGTGACATGTTCCCATTTGAGCCTGCATACGAGACTGACAAGAGGTTGTTTATTTCCTTTTTGATTCTCTTCTACTCCATAGTTCTATGATTCCATAACATTGTGCCATGACTTCATTGTTAAGGGCTGGCTCAGTGCTGGGAAGTGAAACCTGAAACTCCAATACTCTAGCTTGAAAGAAATGAAAAATGTATGTGCTAATACAATGCATTTTGTAGCAGTTCTTGGAATATGAGAGCTTGGAAGTATGGTAGCCTGCCTGGAGGCCAATATCTCTTTTAGTTCATATAATTCATCCTGTGCATTTTGCTCAGTCTCTAGGCATTACTCCAGCTGTTAGTCATGAGGAGAGTAACACTATCTTTTCTGACCAAGCCCAAATCATCCAAGATTTTATAGGCTAAGGCAAACATCTTGGTTTCTAACTGGAAGGTAAATGGCAAGTAGCCATGACTGTATTTCTAACCTTACTGTGTCCCCAGTGAACCACTGCATTTAATAACCAAGCTGCATCCTGCCTTTGCTCCAGTGCCCAAGCAGTCCCAGAGCAGGGTCCCGTGTGGAGCAGATTTCAGCAGCCTCACTAATTTAGTTAAACTGGAGGAGGAGCTGGTCAGTTAAAATAAGAAAAAACAACACCCACAGTGTACTGCTGTGTATGACTTTGATGTTGAGGATGGGATTAGAATTTGCAATAGCTAAGACTCTTTGATACATTTGCATATATTATGTAAATGTCCTTGAAAATGTATTGACATACACTAAACACATGAACTCTGTAATTTATGGTACAATCTCCTCCACTGAGAGAGTTTCTGTATAGAAGCTAGTTAAGTTTAGCTTGAAAGTATGCATGGCAAATGTTTATATAATTAGCCAGACACACAAACTGTAAGGCTAATTATTTTAATTGATTGATTTCAGTTGTGTAGACCAATTCTGAGAGTAATTAGTTGACAAATCTTAATTGATTAGTTTACTTTTTAGGAGGGCATTATTAAAGCTACCATTCCCTGGGGGGATCTTCATTTCCAGGAGAAATATATATCATATATACCTAATGTCCTGGGCACTGGCACAGCTCATGCTGTTCAGGGACAAAGCACTGCCAGTCCAGGGAGGCTTTCTCACAGCCAGTGTTAAAGGTGCTCAGAGAAACAGTGTGGAAAATACCTGCTCCTGCAGAGAGTAATTCTCAAAAATCCAAGTGCTTCTCTGAGACTGGAAATGGCTGAGGAAAGAGCAGGAGCTGCTGCTGCAGTGGTATGTGTGCTGTATTTTCTGCGTAGGAGCAGTCTGAGCTGCATAATTTTACTTAAAATGTAAGGTTTTGGGGAGCTTCACCAAGGAAACAACACTTCTCCCATCAAAGTCAACAGGAAAATATTCCAGCTGTTTTGGTGGTAGTATCATTTTGCCTGAAATCTTTGGATCATGGTTGCATATCTTTATAAAATAAGGCTGTGATCTGCTCCATGACTGTGTTTGCGTATGCCTATATACTAGCTAAAGAGGCAGGATATTAAAGTTTCTGGTTTGAATTTGCTGTGGTTGTATTAGTTCCAACTTATTTTATATCCTTAGGCAAGTTGTTCTAAAATCACAGAGCTCAAGAGCCAGTACTACACAGGAAGGTTCATGCTTTGTTCCCAGTGGTTTTACTGTTTGTGAGATTAGCTCATGGATTAGAAGTTGTGAACCTGTTAATTAATTTGCTCCACCACAACCTTCCTACCAAAACACATCACTCTTGTCACAGATGCAGAGACCTTACAAAAAGGAAATTAACATCAGGAAATATATACATTTATTTCTGGGGTTTTGTTTTGTTTATTCTCAGAAGAAACGGAATGTTTACTGAAAATCAGGCAGAAAAAAAATCAGTCAGAGGCAAGACACAAGCATGAAATGATTTAGTCCAAGTGGATAAAATGAGATATAAGCAACTGAAAACACAGACTTAGCATGGGCAACGTTAAGCAACCTTATCTCTCTGTGTTGCTAGCAGCTCCATCTGTTATACAGTAAAAATACTGAAACCAGAAAAGCAAACACAGCGACAATCAAGTTTATTTATTGAAATAAAGATGCATAAAACAACACTCCTATATCAAAATGTCCTACAGGAAGAAACCCAATCTAACCAGGCAAGGTTTCCCAGAACTGAAAGAACTATGAAGGAAGTTGCTGGAGGCAAAGAGCTGCTTTTTCGTAGGTAGTGATACACCCTGAGAAATTGAGGACAGAAGGATTTCTAACACAACAGAGGCTTTATAGAAAGTATTCCTGTTTCCATTTTCTATAGGAGTATTTGAGACACTGGCTATTCTCTTTTCTTAAAATGAGTTGTTCTGAAAGTATACCAGTCAAAGAGAATTGCTCTTTCCCTAGGAGATTATAAAGAGGGAATCTATTTTGATGGTTAATCATTACATTGAGTCCTTTCCATTTTCAGGAACAGAATGTTTCCTAAAAGAAACAGTGATTGAGGTGAGATGCTCTGTATTCATGCAGCCTTGGCTGGCAAATAAACTGAAAGTTATGCAAGCAGTGGCACATGTGAGTCTGAAAAAGCAACTGGAACCACTTTTTTGCAAATAGTGAACTGACCCCAGTGGCACCTTAGGAAAGAGGATATTATCATCTGAGTTATCTAAAATATGGTTTTTGCTGTGCTTGCTGCAGATGACAACATTTTTTTTTTCTATGCATTCACAGACAACTTGGAAATCCACTTATAATGTCAATAATCATACAAAAGTTTAATTTTGGTGGGGTTTTTTTTGTAAAGAAGGAGTAGACACTGTAGGTGAACAGACTGGTTCAGCTGCCTTCTCCAGCAGTGTTGAAATGAGGCTGTGGAAACTGCAATAAGCATTGATACTTCCATTTGCAGCATCTATTGCAGATTCCCTCCATCAAGGATTTAAGTCAAATGAAAACTGTGGCCAAAGCAAAAAGATCAGTCCTACAGAGACAAATACATCATTGTGTTTGATTCACGCAACTGCCCATCTTCTGATCAAACACAAAAACCATCTTCTTCCTGTTAACCAGTTCCTTTCTCACCCAGATATTTTCAGTGCTTTTTATATAATACTATACATAGTTATTCTAAATTTTATAGCCATCTTCTTATCCAAAACAAATTATGTCATTTTTCTGGAAATATACCTTCAAAGAAATGTATGTGACTTAAATGTTTGGAAGTACAGTGCTCAGCTGTCAATGTTTGCATCCTTGTTCTGAAAGTTTTTAAAAAGAGCCCCTAAAAAGGTCTGAGTTCCAGTATAACAGACCAGAATATTCTGAATTACTTAGCTGCACCACCAAGTGTGGCTGCTGTGTGAGGATATGTATGTGTTTGTATGCAAAGGGAACAATTTCTATTAAATTAAAAACAGGAAATAAAAGGGATGAGGTTCTGCTCCACAAAATAGCTGCTTTACTTTGACAATCATGGTGACAATTTTACTGAGGTCCAATGTAGAACCCAGGTGCAATGTTGCAAGTATCAGCCCTCCACACCCATGGGATGTTACTCTGAAGACACTCTGCTTCCTCTAGTTTCCTGGCACTGGCGTACCGTCATCACACAGAAGCCTCAAATATTGTGCTGTCAGTGAACCCCAACCTTATTTCCCTGTATTGTGATCACAGTTTGAAGAGGATCTAAAGCTGCCTCGATGCTCATAAACAAAGCAGAGGCATGGCACAGGGCTGTGCTCTGTCCCACAGATGATGTCTGCACTGGTCAATGACCAGCACAATCCTTAGCATGGGCCTGGCCCACACCAGTTAGTGATTGCCCACAGATTGCTCTGTCATTTTCAAGGCCGATACAGAACAGCTGTTGTGGGCTTGAATATCTTGTGTTGAGGCCAGGGGCTTGGATAGGGAAATTAGCTGTGTACATATCAGGTCCATAATACCACTTACTCTGCTTACTAGGACAAGAAAGAAGGGTCTCTAGCATGTTTTATCTAGAGACATGACCAGAAAGATGTGAGCTCAGCTTTTCTACATGCAGCTTCTGCATCAGTAAATTATAAAACCCATATTAAACAAGAAAATTGGAATTTTGCTTCCATAATATTTTCCTTCCTCACCAGCATAAGTCCAAATTAACTTTTACTTCCATAACATCATTGACACTTGGGCTGCACTTGCTCTTGTTGCAATTCCTGTTCTGTATTTTAGAAAGAATATGGCTAATGAACAAGCTTTGTTGCCAGGGTTTCACTAATCATTTTCAGTTCTAGGAAGCTATTGGGAGATGTGAATGTGCCATATTGATCAGAAAGTCTTTATGCTCATAGACTGCTTGTGTCAAGTACTGCGGTTGGTCTCCAGCAGCAAAGATCTGTCTGAGCTTGCACAGGTTGTGGAGGTTGCTGAAACCATCACCTTTTCTCCGCATTTCAAATGTGAAAGCATATTTTTCCTATGTCTGCCTGTTATGCCCGAGCCCTACAGATAATCCTGCTGCTCTGGCTTTAAGACTTTGGGTTATTTGTTTCATTGGGTTTTGTTTTCTTTTCCCAGCTATCACTGATGCTTAGTCACCATAAAAGAGTGAACCAAATTTTTTCTGAGATTGGTGCTCCTATAAATCTTCCAGGACTTATTTGATAGAATGATTTACATCATTTTCTGCACCCATGTATTATAGCCTGCTCCAGTTTTGTAGGGATTGGTTTAAATTCACTTTGTGCATCCATATCAGAGGCAAATATTCCTTCAGATGTTGATGAATTTGTGGTGATAATTTAATATAAGTAGCTTTGCTGTGGTAGGATTGAGACAGGCAGAGGAGTGATGCTTATGACTTTGCCCCCTTGTTGAACCTGTAGTGACATGCCTGAGAGGAAACATCTCCAGTGTTGAGAAGTGCACAGGATTCTGTCTGTCTGACAAGGATAATCTCAACCCAAATAAAATTTTAATTAATCCTTCCTGTTTCACTCCAAAATTTTATGATACCCCAGTGGTATGAATCCCACTTAGCATTTGTACAGGGAGGCTCCCTCTCCCTACTTATAACATCCACCACACTACATTTTCAGAACTTTTGGCATTTGCTTTCCATTTCCAGGAAACACTCAATCTGGGTCAGATTTATGGACTTGTACCTTTTTAATTCTCACAGAGGTGGTCTTGAGTTGTTCTGCTCATGAACTTTCCAGGCTTAGTGAATGGAAAAAGATTGTAAATTGGTTTCTTTCTTTTCCACTGGGTTTAATTTTGTTTTCCTGAGGACACTATTAGCAGATACAGTGTGATTTTGGCACTTGTGCTGTGACGGGATGAGCACCAATGCATTCACATGGATCCACCTGCGTAGGAACAAGCTTGCCTCTATAGATGCCTGGTTCAGCTTGGTGCTGTGGATACAAATGGTTACTGGTGAGGGCGAGAGAAACTCCAGCTCCTTTAGAGTCTCTGTGAGAACAATTAGTTCCACCACTGCTTTGTTGGTTGTGGTTCCTTTTATTTACAAGATAGGGTACATTGATCTCTCTGTCTTTTCTCTTCAAAACAAAAAAATTACTTTTTCCCTTTCCTTTGTTATCTGAAGGTACAGACCACCCTCAAGGCAGATGCTAGTAAGCACCTATCACTTACGGTCCTGCTCTTGACCTTGATGTGATATTTGTAGATAATTCACATTTACAAGTTCTCACAAAATGAACTCTTGCACTAGAGACAGAAGAACCCAGCCCAGAACATGACTCATGATCTTCAGAGCTGTTTTTATGATTGGCTTTGCTTATGGAGCCACTTTGTGTGTCCCTGCATTCTGACTGCTGTGTCTAGCATTGCTAATCCAACATCTTTTGGTCAAGTTCTGTTTCCCTTTGTAACATAAAACCGAATTAGTCTTTCATCACTAATACTGTACAGCTGCACTGAAGCATGATCACCATGACAGTTCTAAGTACTAGTTCATTTTGGTTTTTAGTTGTGACATTATTCTCCTGTTTAACTTCCTCATTCTGTTACAAAATTTGAAGAGGTTCACAATGCTGCCTAGCTTTGGGCATACAGTGTTCTGCTGAGAACTTTTACAGGTCTTGTAGACATATGGTTCCTGGTTTCTGAGATTGCAACAAGGCACTTCATAGGGCGTTAACATTTACTGCCATAGATAGTGAGAAAATTGCTTTCTGTTTATCTTTACCTATAATCTTATTTGTGAGAAAATGGTGGCTCAACCTTTTTAACCTTCTGAACTCCTGCGCTTTCAGACAGCTGCCATGTTTCTTTGTCTTTCTTTTTTATAATCAACATGTTATCTTTGTTCCCAAAAAGAATTTCATTCCTCAAATTACTGTGACTGAATGCAAAATAGATAATATGTAATGTCTGCCTGTAGGAGTAACAGAGTAGTCATTTATCATTGGTCACAGTGAATGCTGGATATGCAACATGAAGGTTTCTTTTACACAGTGGATCCAGTCTGAGGAATGTGAGAAATCTGTTATTTTCTTTTCACTCTGAACTTCTGCTTTGGCTTGTGGTAAGTGGGTAAGGAAATAATCTTCATAGACTGAATGACGGAAATACCAGTAAACTGGGGGTTAGGGGTGGTGGAGTGGGAAATGCACTGCTGCTCATACACAGAATTTAAAGTAGGCTAGACTTAGGCTAACTTTCTTTAGTGTCCAGCATTTTTTACCCTGTTTTTGCCACTCTGCCTGCTTAGTTATAACTAAAATGTTAGCTAATGCTGCACTATGCTATTGTGGCTTGTGTACATCACAGTATATCACAGACCAGATGCTCTACAGATGTAAATCAAGAGTGATTCAGTGGCAACTACAGAGCAGTATTGGTTTATTAATCAATATATCAACTGGAGATCTGTCACTTTGTATGCAGAGGTACACTCATACATAAAAGAACTATAGATAACCTTACATATCCTATATATCTGTAGTCATTGGGTTGTCAAGTTTGTGACACTTGAAAAGGAGAGTTAATAGATAAGGTATGAGTGTCCAGGTGATTTTGTGAAACAGCCCTTTTATTTTACAATTGACAGCACAGAACAAAAAATACAGTGGAAACTCTGCTCCAGAAAAAGTTCAGTCTTAACAAAGAATATGTGAAGATATTATGTTATGTGTGCATGTGTATGCACACAAACGTGTCTTTAGAGTGATGATGTGCATATGCATACATGTGTGCTATGCAATATATACATAATATAGAGTATCAGCTTCCCCTACAGCAGAACTGGAAACATGAGCAGGAGCAGAAAAATATGTGAAAACAGCTGTCTCCAAAGAATTCCTTGCCTCTCCTCACTGCAGGTTGCCAGTGTTTCCTAGAGACTGTGCAAGCTACAAGGCTGTGCATTATTAAAGAGGAAGGCACGTGAATCCCTCATGAGGATTCAATACGAATGTGCTCTTTAAAGAAAGAGATTGATGACGCCTATGCTTGAACATGTTATAAAACTGCACATGTGTTAAAAACTGGCAGTTTTCTGTGCCAGCACAGTACATGCACTGAACAGTCATGTGATGCCTCAAAAACATCTGTGATGACATTGACACCTCATTCAATTTCATCTTTTACCTTGGCAGGATTTTTGTAAGGCATTTCATGTTGAATACAATGTGCTCTTCAGTTTCCTTCCTGAAACCCTCAGCAGCTCTACCAGATGCTCCACTGCCCATATTTACTGAAGGGTATCAGCTATAATGTAGAATACATGACAAAATGTACTATAATATTCCTAATCATCCACACAAAGGAAATAGGGAGTTGGTCTAGTAGGAGTCTTTAGCATTTGCTATATGTAAGGACATTCATGGTACCTCCCAGGTGGCATATGGAGGTGGAGCAGGTGACATTGGGATACCAAATTTAAAGTTGTCCAGCACAGTGTGTTGACCACAGCCTGTTACAGATGTAGCTCTAACTTAGCAGTCCCCTTTTATAGTGCTGTTTGATATGCTGCTGAGAAAATTGCATAGCCATTGTGAGGCTGCCCAGAACCCAACTTTACCTTCAAGGCTGGGAAGTCTCTTGACTTACAGGATCTGTTTGTGGCTACTGTCATTGTTTGTCATGTGTGGGTGCAGTTATAAAGGTGTTTTCTCCCCGGCAGTTACCAAGGCAGTGGTTCCACTGACTAATCAGTGAGTTTCTGAAACTGTTTTTTTTACATTTTCTGCTTGGAGATTAAGCTGAGCAGAGTGACAGCCCTTGATCTGCTCTCTGTTTGACATGAGGGAGTAAATTAACACAGACGTGGGTGGAAAAATCAAAAAACTGAAGTCTAAATCAAGAGGAAGGCAAGTTTTGAGATGGGCTGATAAGTGATACAGCAAGTTATGAGCAGCTAGGAAAGGAGGATGAAGCAGCACAAGAAAGGCCATCTCAGATCAGTTGGTGTGATCAATTTTTTTTTTTTTGGCTTCTTATGACCTTCCCTCTCTGCTGCCTTGCTAGGGCATCTCAGAACAGACATCCAGGTTCACTATCTCAACTACTAGACTTTATGTAATAAAACCACCAAGCACCTCTACATGTCATATCCCGTTTATGTGCTAGTCTAAATATCTTTATTCTTCCTAGAAACTGATTCACGCATAAGGGGGCAAGAAAAAACATTCATCAACACTGCAAAGCTACTAATGGGTTACAGAAATAAATTAATATCAATAGAGCGACAGTGGATCAAGTTTGGACAAACTGAGATACTCCAGCAATGAGTTTGAAACATTGATAAAGACAGAGGGAAACACATGAAACCAGCTTTATGGAGTGAGTGAGTTAACAGAGAAGTAACTCACTAGTGACACAAAGATAAGCCACTTAGGCTGTCAGCACATGATCTATTCATCGAGCCATCTCAGCTTAGATATGTTCAGTAAACCTTTACCTTCTTAGAGATTTACCATCTATGCAGCTTGTTTTGGTGTTTTTTTCAGCACCTCCTGATTTCAGAGGGAGTTACAGAGAAGAACCTACTGCAGTCTGTGATCTGGCTGTTTGCTGTAGCTAGAGGTTGCCTTTTCACCTGAACAGAATCCTTACGAAGCTAAGTGCTCTTTTTTTCTCTCAGGGATATCAAAGCTTTGGCATGATAAGACAACCTGAGTTGAAAGTTCATATTGAGGACAGTGACATGATGGGCAGCATGCAAGCATGAAAAATAAGCTATATCTATTGTTTTTCCAAGACTAGACCTCCATTTTGCTAATGGACACTGGAAGTAACCAGCTCCACTGGGCAGTAATAGTGATGGCACTCCAAACACTCAGCCATAGCTACTGCAGTTAAGTATACACACCGGGATGAAAATTGTTGTGGTGTATTGAAAGAGTGAGGAGAACTGTAATTACAACTAGTGGAAGTAGTATCTGCCCATGCTCCGATATTTACTCATTGTTCTTTAGGTGAATCTCTGAACAAAGGATTGGACATAACCTCTGAGGCCCAGCAGTCTCATTCGTATGAAAGATGAGGGATTTGATTTTGCTCAGCGCTGCTGTGGCTTTCTTATATTCTGGCTCTCCATTACAGTCACCCAGTGACAGCAAAAGCACACAGAGCTTCTTAAAAATCACTGGCTGCCACGTGAAAACTAGGGACTATGGTCAGGATGTGGAGCTGACACTTCAGTGATATGTGTCACCTAAAATTTCTTGCTCTCCTTTAGCCAGACAGCTTTGGATTTTTAACTAGAAGATGAGGAAAGACAGCAATCACTCTAATGTAATATTAACCACTCTTATTGGGATAACATGTAGTGCACCTACAGAACTTTTTTCTCAAGACTCCCAGCCATCACAGTTTAAGGAATTCCCTTAAATCCTGCGAGCTGCATTAGGTAACTGGAGAAGTATTTGCAGTAAGATAAGCCCAGCACTCTTGACGTTCATGGTACTTCTTATGCAGGCAAGGACTGCAGAAGCAGGGTTTACCCATTTATCTTTGGTTACATTTAGTAATCTTAAAAGATGGTGAAACTCAATTATAACAGTCATAACTTTGATAACCATATTGTTACCAAAAGGTAAAATATTTAGTGTTTATCTGATTGAGATGGAGCAGCTTCAGCCCAAGCCTGTCTGTAACTGGAGCAGGATATATATTTACTTTATATCATATGTCTTGCAGTAACCTCCTAACAGGAGTCAAAATATTGTTCTACTGCATGTGGGAGGCCACATCTTCTTCCCTGAACGTTGCTCAGGGTGCATGTGGCTCAGAAATGCTCATGCATTTTACATTGGTGTCAGTAGAGTTTTGTTTCCCAGCTGTGCTGAAAACAGAGCTGAAATGCAGCCACTTCTGGGTCAGAGAGAACCAACGGGCCAGGGCACAGCCCAGGATGGAAGGAAGGGCTCCGTCTGGTCTAAGAGCATTGCAGCAGAAAACCCCATGTAAAACGGTCCCACAGGGACATGCAGAGACCCCCAAATGCTGATCAGGGGAGACTCTGACCAGTCCCTCAACTGGGCTGTGGAGAGAAGGGGTCTTGGGCACTGTGCTAATTTACATGAGCTGAAGATGTGACTACATATCTCCTAGGTATGATATTTAGTTTGCTCTTTAACTACCGGCTTCTATTCAAAGCCATATAAATATTATCCTAATAGTATCTGGTAAGGTTTATTCTCAAAGCCTTACTCTGATATGAAGTAAATTAGTGTAAGTCAGATGAAACTCCTCTATGTGGCATACTTGTAAACACAGTGAAAGTGCAGAATCATAATTTGCTCTGTCAAACTTCCATGACTGGATTTATCCAATATAAGTGTGGGTGAGTTTCCTGGGTTCAGAGTGCATCTTGTAGAGGACTGTTAGCACATGCACACAAAAATGTGTGTGTAACCTATATGCTCACACAGACATGTATATACACATATAAATCTTCCCCTGTGTGTGTGAGCATGTGTTTCTGTGAGTCTGTGTATACATAAATATTTATTGAGGGGAAAAGAAAGAGATTGAGTACATATGAGAAAATAATTCAGTTCTCCTAAAATCCAAAATGCCCTCTGGATGTGTGTGCTTCTTTTTGCTAAGTACAGAGGAAACCTAAGGAAACTGAAAAAAGGCCATTTTTACTAGCTCATGCTACTAATTCTGAGGCAATTTATTACACTGAAAGGTATTTGGAATTTAATTAACTTGGCTTTTTATTCTGACTGTTTCTTTTGTTCTTTCTTCCACTATGGGCAACAAAAATGAACTGTGGACTTTCACCTTTATTATCAATCAGTGCCCAATCACTTTCACATTTGCATTCTCAGACACATACACTGTGCTTCTGTCCAAGAATACAGACATTTCTCCTGAACTCGACAACTCTTTTTGTTAGCAGGGGGAACTGAATAAATAAAAATTTAGGGAACCTTTCTGCTTTGTAAAACAATACTCTGTTGCTCACAATTTAAACTACTCCAATTCTGCCTTTAAAACTTGTTGGTTAACATTTTGCTGGTCTTAGTCTGTGGGGAGGTGCTAGTCTGAGGTCCATGCAGAACACTTCATAACTCCTACATTAAAGTGGTTCTTAGGACTGGGGCTCAGTGCTGCAAGATTGAGTCTAAGAAGAAAATTTACACCACCCAAACCTCCTCTCAACTCCAGCCAGTCCAGACCCATTTTTGCATACTTCAGCAAACCCCAAATGCAGAAAAAGTTGGCTCGTTCTTCCACAATAGGCACAGTGATGCTAAGTACACAACTGACCACCTTCTAAATCTTCTTTCTACTTCACAAGTAGAAAGAATACAGGCTTCTTCAACAATGAGGAACATTTGCCCAGTTCTGCCAATGGGAGTTGTTATTTAATACAGGAAAATTGTATTGATAAAACATTGCCTAAACCAATGGCAGTGTCTACTTGCTGATAAAGTTATTGCAGTATTATGTCCTTAAAAGACCAAGAAAACGTAATTGCATTTTGTAACTAGTTGACACATGAAATAAGGGTATTTAGTTACCCCTTTTCCCTGGTCTCAGGGCAGAATGTCTCAGGGTTACCAACAGCCACAGTTCAGTGCAAGACGCTGAGGAAAGGACTAACTCTCTGCTCCTTATTCATAGCACTCAGCATGTTATTCAGAACCTGGCATGTTTGTGAAAATATCTGTCGATAAGTATTTCAGTTTTGTGGAGTTTTAGCCAGGTAAATTGTGTTGAATTTTGTAACTGTTAATGCTCAACTGAGAAAATCCAATTTCTCCCTAATCTGAGTGTTGAAATTGCTTCTTGATGTCTCATCAACTTTCTGTGTGTGAATGGCACAATGCTGCCCACATTATCCACGGTGACACTTCCATGCAGCCACTGGCCTGCTGTGGAGGACAGGCCTGACACCTCCTCAAACCAAAATTTTATTTCTGTGCACAGATTTGAATCTTCTTTGCTCCTCAGTCCACCTTCCAATTCACAGATGAGCCTTCTGAGAGAAACTGGAAAGAAGAAAATCTTAATTTCAAGACTGCACTGGATTTAGTTCACATCACTGTAGGATATTTTACTCAAAGCAATGAAATCTGGGTGCTATAAATAAATAATCATATCTTCCAAATGCCCTTTCCTTGTAGCAGTAATTTCCATATAGCCTCTATTAGAACATACCACCTGTCGATGGCTATGCTGTACTTTTGTTTCTCCATCAGAGATACTGGAGTGTATGTTAGTGCCTGAACAGAGATCCCTCCCAGCATTATTTGAAAAATGCTGTGTTTGTTAACTAAACAGTTTGTACTAGTTATCACAGAGTCTAAGATGATAACAGACTTTTGAAAATTTATCTAAAGCAAAACCGGCTGCTTGAGATCAAAGTCCAGAGCACGAACTTCATTCATTTTGCTTTTCTATACCAGGAATAATGACTTGTACTCTCTGTCTCTGTTTCTTTTCATGTACCACAGCAGCATGCCTTATTTGCAGCCAAAAGAGAATAAAGACCAATGAATGGCAAATTAAATTCTTGAAATTTAGCTTCATAATCCTTTCCTCAAATTTGAAAAACATTTTTGCTAACACAACACTTTTAAATCTACAATATATATTTTGGCCCATTTGTAGGTGGGCTTCTTTATTAAATCACAACCCTCTAACTGCACTATCCTATAATAATAGTCCTAAGAGTGGCAGCAAATGGGCAGGAAATTACTGTAATTTCCCTTCTTAGAAACAAACAAACAAACAAACAAACAAACAGGTAAAACCATCCACAAATTCAAAATATGTTTGTGTGAAAATACCAAAACTTCTTTTTTTTTCCCATTCAGGATCTCCATTTTCCATGCTAACATTATGCACCACTTATTTGCATTACACTTCTTTTTTTTCAAACGCTACATAACACTATAGCTTAAAAATATGAACCAAAAGTTTTGTATAAATATATGAAAATCTCTCTAGAATTACATCCCATAATACACGGTAAGCAATCAAAACAACGTTCCAGCTTGCCACAACATTAGTCTGAGGAAATACGTAGGACAACAGCAGAGCTGTCAGGCTGTTGGGACCATGTTTCCTCAGACTGCCTCTTTACACTTTAAATGTTCACATTGCTTTAACCTTCTTGATTCTGCAAAGCTACACCAGGGATTTGAAACCTCCACAACCACACTGAATTCTTTGCCTTTCTGGTTACCAAGCTAATGGAGAGAGGAAAGAACGAATGTGGAGTGGGTGAGTGAGCCTTTTGCTCGGATTTGAACAACAGGGAAGAGGAAAATGCGTTGGCTTGAAAAGAGTTAATCCTGCCCAGCCTAGCCTAGCATGACTAGCTGCGTCATGGTGACTTCCCCTGCAGGACTGCAAAGTTTGACACTGCTGTTTATTTAGGGCTGTGTCCAAAAGCACAGTCGCACCCTGTTAGGAGCTGCAAGTGTTGACAGCTTTCCCTCGATGCCAGCTCTCTGTGCAGTCCCACGGGACCAACAGGGAGCACAATTCCCTGGTGAGGCAGTGCTGGAGCAACAGCAAACACTGAGATGAGGCTTTATCACTTAATTGTTCACTTTCGGACTCTTGATTTAGGAGCAGTTTTTTAGGTGTAGGCTTACAAAGAAGCAGTAAACTTCTGCAGAGTATCAGAGTGTTCTTTCAAGTGTACTTCCCTCTCTAACACCCTTCACAAATTTCCCGTCAGCTTGGTGTTACTTAGGTCTGAAATTTGTTTTGCTGTAGCAAAGTGGAAAAATTAAATTTGTCAAAAATTAAGCAATTTCAGGCCTATCCACATTTTTAACTAAGACCTCTATACTACAAAGCCATGGCTCTGCTGCTGCAATTTATCTTTATGTGCACGTTTCAGTGTTTGCAGAGCCGAACTCTGTCTACAAGTGGCCTGTTTTTCAAAGGCATGCTGTGAAGACAAAGGTTGAAACCTAAATCACTTCACAGCGGTCTGCAAGTCTGCCTCTCTCTTCAGAAGCTGTAAATGTGTCTAAGTAAAAAGCAACAGTTCTCCCATCTGTAAATAATGGCCTTGGGTGAAATAGCTCAAATACCTGAAAAAATTCTTGTTTAAAACCGAGAAGGAAATTCTGGTTCTGGGCACTAGCCTGGAACACTTTGGGGCTGGATTATTATGCAGGAAGTAAAGAAATGAAAAGGCAAAGGCTGGCTTAAAAATGTCATTGCACAAACACGCATGCATATTCTCTCAGGCCCTGCCTGGTGGTTCAGTAATGCAGCAGGCAATGATAATGATACAATTTCATAGCTCCTCTAATCCCAGAGGATGCACAAAATGCTTGACAAACTGATGTTCTGTATAAGCAATAGGCTGGTCCTTTCCTTCTCATCTGTGGAGGAGGAAAAAAGATTACAGTACAACCATGGCAAAATTGGGTAAGCTCAGAAGCAAGGAGAAGCAAAATATGTTCCTTTCAATGAGGACATTAAAATTTTTATTAATAAAAAAAATTAAGACAACTTTACATTTAATTAGCAGACAAACTAGAATTGTTCCATTTTGGGTTTCGGGAAGCAGAGTGGTAACAGGAAACAGAAACCACCTAGAAGACACATAGGGCATTTGTGCACATAAATCTCTGATTCAGAACAGGATATGGATTTTTCTGATCTCATTACATGTAGGAGAAAGCAAAATCCAGTCCTGGTGAACTTCATTTGTGAACCTTGTTTTCAAGCTCTAATTTCCCCTACTTTTGTCTTTGCTTTTTGCAGTTTGCTTAAGATTTTCTAAGTAGATTTTATTTTATTACATGATACCATGCAAGAATCATGTAAACCTTTTCCCGAGTAATGAGTCATCATGTGTGAGCAATAGTTTTTATTTGGGTGGGAAGTTGAGGTCTAGCAAACTAGGTATTGTTTCTGGTTGAGACCTCTAAAGATAGGCTACTTTTGAGGGTTTCTCACTTGGATAGTTGGGTTAATTCTGAGAAATCTGTCCTTTGTCACAGATAGGGAACCCTTTCAGACAAGGTGTATCATTTGATTGCCTAGAATCAGGCTTATGAAGAACTCTACTGCAATGAAAATGACCAAATTCAATGAGCTTCTTGATTTGTATTAGAAAGATCTTAATTCTTAATGCAATATAAAGTTACAAAAGTTACAAAAGGCCAAAAGTAGTGTTGAAAAGCTTAATACATTGAGATACATCAGCTACTTAAAGACAATAAAAGATTATTTAATAGGACATCAAAAGCTTGCAGAGAACTTCTTTCAACCCCTTATCATCTCTCAAACAAAGCAGTCCAAAAGGCTAAGAAAAAACATCTTGTGCTTTGAAGATCTTGACACAGATGACACAGCCACTTTGCAATCTGTTGGTTTTCCATGACATATTTATGCAAGTATCTTCAAGAGGTGCTTATAATCTCAATGACAATTTCTTGTGAGAAAAAAACCCAGAACCCTGAAAGTGTTTTGCATGGTTACCTTAACCATATTCTCGCAGGAATATGAAGCAGCAGCTGATGAGCATCTATGTATTTTACACAGGAAGGGTGCAGGGATGGGATGCTGGCACAGGTCCCCATGCCCAAGGAATGGTATCTGTGCAGAGGAATCTGCAATACTGTGAGGCTGAGAGTGCCCCACTGAACAGTGAGCAATGTGATTCCTCATCTAGCCCTCTCCCAAATGGAGACCTGAAATCCCAGGTAGAACACACGTACAACATCACAGCTTGTCAGTTGTTCAGTCTCCTACCTTTAAGAAATCAGGCTAAAAATATTCATCATGGGACCACCTGGGGCACCTGCAATGCCATTGACTATTCAAGGTCTTTCAGATGGCAAAGGGATAGATCCTGTGGGCATCTCCAGCATTCACAGTTATGAATTTATAAATCTCCTACAGGTTCTGATACCAATTGTGTTTCCTGTTAAATGGGTCAGACAAGGAAGTACACTCACTAAAGGAAATGCAGTCTTCTGTACCCCAGAAACTTCAGTCCCAGAAGAAATATCCTATTTTGATGTGGTTCAAGAAGGTGGCAGGGAGGAGAGTAGAAGCTTTATAGCAAGACCAGCTTGACTCAGAAGAGCAGCAGTGTGCTGTGAATTGAAGACTCTTTCGGGTGAAAAAGCCCTAGAGAAAAGCAAGGAAATATTCTCGGTCTACATGTAGAAGTTGTTAAAGGTACATAGAGTGAGACATTCTGATAATCTCTATATTATTTGAAGAATTATTCTCTTTATAATGCTTTTATTCCTGCAACAATACTACAGTTCCAATAGCTCTTTCAGGGCTACTGAGTGGTGAGTTAACCCTGCTGTTGCCCTGAGAGAAGAAGTGGAAGCTGCTGAGCTAAAGCAAAAACAGCGGATAGACCTTTTCAATCTGCAGAAACCATCAGCTCAGCAGAGAGAAAGTGACTGAAAAAGAAAGCTAAGGGAGACCTAAAAATGATTCCCTGGAGAAAACTTCTAGTCAGAGCAATTAGACACGAATCTAGGAAAAGCCAGAATTGAACAGAGAACAGAAAATTTATTGTAATTCAGTATCTGGGAGCATTTTGAATGGGAACTAAAGGAATACTTTCTCTATCTAAGCAGATCTCTAAAAAGAGGTGACCAGGGCCACCTCCCAGACTCAGCTCTTCATTCTTCATTACGGCACATTAGGGGACAACTGGAACATTAAATTATGCTAACCACAGCTATAGTCTGCAAATGTGACTGCATGGAATATCAGGTTTCTAACAGAGGCTGTGAAGGGATGTCCATTTTTACCATGGTAAGGGAGGAGCTGATGGGCTCATCACAGACTTCAAAAACCCTCAGCCTGTCAATTAGCAAGAAGTTTGGTGCTCTTACGTACTCAATTTGTTACAAGGAGAATGCCATGCAATATTGCATGAAATAGTTATAAGGCATTGGCTGCCACCTGATTTTTTTAAAAAAATCACTCCTTTCTTTCTCTGCTGCAGTTCACCAGTGATCAGCTACACATAATACGTCCCTCATCAATTCTCAGGGAAAGCTTTTTGGTTTTTTTCACTGCCCTTTAGATTTAGATTGTGGGAGGCCAGGCCAGTTAACAGAGTAATGTTCTTTAAAATGAAATGCGATTACTAGTAATTATTTTTTCCATTGAAATAAGCAGCAAAGTTTATTTAATTCTTTGTCCTTTAATCAAAGCAGTAAAGCATTTCAGCAATCTGTAAATCTAGCTGTATAGAGTTACAAAAGAGGGAAAATTCACAATAGTGCCATTTTTCTTTGAAACTCCTTTATCTCAGTGAAAGATATTTGAGCAAATCTGTCACAACACACACTGCTGTACAATGTTGTATAAATTGACTGATGTTCCTGTTAGGAATTCTTACCACAGGTTTTGCAGCAGAGGGTAAGGGCAGAGCAGAATCATGTTAAAAAGCATTGGTGCTGGTGCTTAAAAAATCACTGCTCCTTTTAAAAAACCCCAATTTGAATCTTTGCTAGGCTGTACCATAAGACACATACATGCTGTGTTATATTAAAATTTTTAATTAGAAATATGAGTTATGCTTTGCATAATAACAGGAAACTACAATAAAATAATGTATACTCTGATAGTCTCAGACTGTCACAGCAGTCATGCATAAGTTCAAATCCTTTTCAGTGGGACATTGATTAATTCATTCTGTGATGAATCTAGAGCCAGGCATTCAGCAGCTTCTTCCCTTTCTCAGCATGAGATTAGTTATGTGAAGCCAGAAATGGCCTTTGTATGTTTAGACTTTGGGAGCACATTCAGCTGGAATCTAGCCTCACACCTAGGGTTAGACCTCTGCAATAATCCAACTCTGCATGTTCCAGCTATGAACAAAGACAAGCAGGGCTATGGAGTTATGTTACTCACTACAAGTTGAGGAATCAGCTTTCCACGTGGCATTATCCTCCCAACTCCTTTCCCACAGGAATAGCACAATATAAGTTAAGCTTGTGCTCTTGCCATTATTTTCCTTTAGTGGCTCAGTTCCAACATGCAGCCATGTACCACCTCATTATTTATATCCTGCTAGCATCTTATTTAGTACCTCAGCTTCCATCACAAATGTATTGGGATAACTGGATAAGAGACTCATTATAATTGCAGCTTCTCTGCAGGGGTCAGCACCTCCTCTCGATGAAAATGATAAGATGCTCCAAGTGCCACCTCACCTGTAAATGGTGCTTTTCCCTGCAGAGTGACTTCCCATGGGCTACAAGCTGCTATTGAATTTCTACAGTAATATTTTAATAATTTAAGATTTAACATTTTTCTTTTCTGTGCTTTGTAGTATAATTAATTCATGTGATGGGAACTTGTTAGACTTTGGGATCTGCGATAAATCTGGACATGCAAACAAAGGCTGTAAACAGGTAAACCTGCATTAGATCTATTGAAGGTGGGAAAATGCAGAGCTGTGCACGGAAGAAATAAACTATTTTATACACAGGGATAGTCAGAAACTACATTTTTAATAGTTGGGTATGTCTTTTAATCAAATCCGTAGTCTGTAATAATAATGGTGAAACCAACAAAAGCCTGGTCCACTGACACTTAAGGTGGAATTCTTGATTTCCTAGGACGAGAGGATCTGGTCCAGTAGCTCTAAATACGATCTGTGTCCATACACATGAGCTGTGGTCATATCCACCTCTTGAAAACCAGCTCAAGCAGATACTACAGAGACCCTTTGAGTCTGACATTGAACAGTCCACCATGGGACTTGTCTCTCTCATTTAGTTAGAGCTATGCTGCTGTGTGCGTTGCATAGAAGAGATAAGGCCCGCCACTGCCATTGAAAATCCTGAATTGCTGGAAGAACTGAGGCCTTGGTGTCTTGCTTCTCCACAGAACACTGTAACTGCAAGACTTCTACCTACTTGAAGGTGGAGGTTACTTGTTTCTTGCTGGCAGGGCTCTTCTGCTTTGACACAATCCAGAGAATACAAATAAATCTGGCCCTAAGCACTGGTTAGAGCATTTGCTCAATTTTAATGTCCAAGACCATGCTCTGGATCAGGCAGAGGTTTGAAACTACTTTCCAGGTAAACAATGCTGTGTGAGTGCCCATTATCTGCAAGTCTGGGTATGGGTATCTCATTTCTTCAGTCTACAGGGAGAGCTGCAGAACCCAGCTCCAGGAGACCGGGTGTAGCACAGAATGCCGTGGCTAGGTGTGCACACAAGTCTGCCTCACCACTGAACACTTCCCTCTTCTGCACATGCCTTCCAAGAGTGCACTGCTTTCTTGAGTAACAAGAGCACAGAAAACACAAACACAACAAAACAACAGCGTGAAAGATGTTTCCATGCAGTAACAACTTTGAGTGTCAGGGATATGAGATTCCCAGCAGGGCACCTTTTCCCATTGGATGTGAACAACAGCTCTAATGAAAGCTTTGTAACAGAGGTCTGCCAGCTGCCTTCTATGGGAGCGGGATGAGTTGTGTATGGAGACCTGTTCTCCACAGAGACAATTTACATAAGTATTGCACACACTTCTCTGTGTGCTGTCAGGACGCCTTGATCCATTCCTCTCTGGAGGCTCATCTTCCTCTGTACAGCTTCTGTGGTGAGCCAGGTACATTTATGTACCTGTTTTGCTCAATTAAACCTTTTCCATGGATGTGAGTCATCTATTTCATGGTCCAGAACATCCTCATTTCATTTCCTCTGCCCTCTGGTGATTGAGTTAATTAATACTTTGTAAGCACCTTGAACCTCACTGCACTAGCTACTGTACAAAGAGCAGGGCTTCTCCCAGAATGATTTTTCTGAAGTGGACATGATGGAAGAAGCTCAGGAGCAAGGAAAAGTTAAGAGAATAGACTTTTATATGATCCTCAATTCTTAACAGTCTCAGTTAATTTCTGCTTATTAACTTGATGTGAGCTACAAATTCTTGTTCCGACATGGACTGACCACAGTTTTCAGTGACCAGAATGAGACAAATAAGCCTCACTGTCTGTTTAACATGGGATTCTAAGAAGCTCCAAATCCTTCCAGCAAGCTCTGCCAGATCTTCCTGACCAAAGAGTGCTTTGAGTCCTTCATTTCCATTGAACTCTGAATCAAGTGTAAGGGGAAACCTATATGGTGGCTGGCCCTGTCACACAGCCAGCAGCATGTTGTGGCTGACAGGTGCAGTCACTTGCTCAGAAGGTACCAGAAACTCCACTGAGACCAACAGAGATGCTCAGCAATGGTGGAGGTGTGTCACTGACATCCAAGGAGGGAACAGCAGCAGAGGGATCCCCAAGACGGGCTGGAAGAGGGGCAGGGCAGGAGGAGCTGCAGACCCAGAGCAGGGATTCCTCCCAGCAGCCCTAGAGATCACTGTAGTCCAGAGAAGGGCCTGTGCTGGCGCAGGGAGATGGAAAAGGATGGAAGAACAGCCCAGAGGAGCTGGGAGGAGCCCGCTGCAGCCCCATACCCACCTCTGCATCTCTTGGTGTCAGGAGGGAAAGCTTTGTTGTAACTTTTTGTGGCAATGGATCTGCAGTATCTGGAATGGAAAATGTTTTGTCAGAAGAGGTTGGTGAAGAAGATGAAGAAGCTAGCCTAAATGCTTTAAAACCAGAAATCTTTAATGTTGTATAAGCACATGTTACAAAATGGATTCTTTTGTTCTCTTTTGCTTAGTCACTGTCCCCTTCCCAAAATCCCCCAAGATAACCTTATCTCACCACTCAGGAATGTATGTAGTATCCTTGAAGAAGCTTCAAGAGGTTTTCTTTTTGGCCCTTAAATACACTTTCCTATTGGTTGTTACCCCTGGATTCCTATTGGTAATAGTCCAAATCCCCCCTGGCTCCCTATTGGTTTGAGTCCCCCAAAACCTTTATACAACCCTACCCATGATCAATAAACTGTCTTTTGTTCCTCTCCTGTGGTCTCTGTGTGGCTTTTTTAGGGCACCCTGGGGGTCACATGGTGAGGGACAATGGGGGAAGCACATCCCCTCGAGGTAATGGGCTAATTCCCAGGACCTGGAGCCCCACTCAGCCGTTGCAACTTGTCTTTCTTTCTCACAATTCAGTTCTATTTAATTGACAATAGATGTAATTTTCCCCAATATGTGTTCCCCAATATCTGTTTTGCTTGTGACAGTCCTGGGTCACTGATCTCCCTATCTTTACTTTGACCCACGAGCTTTTCCATATTCTTCTCTCGTTCAGTAGGAGTGACAAAGCAACTAGAGAGGGGTTGAGCCCTCAGCTGAGGCTGACGTGCCCTTGAGGACTCACTGTGTTCCTGGGGTTCCTTTTCTGCAGGTCTGTGCTGGTAAAGCATCTGTGAGATCAAGTGAAGGAGCTGTAGCAGGAAGTCAGCAGACTGAAGCACCACAGATGATAAGAATGTTGACTAGATGCTTTCCTAGACACAAGGGGAGCCTGATCTTCCAGCTGTACTGAAGGAGGGAGAGGCAGAGTCTCTGCTTATTGGATTGGAAAATAGAGAATGGTCCATTCTTATGTGCAGGGAGTTCCGGAGTCCTTGACAAAACTCAAAAACAGAAAAACCTCACTATGTAAGTAGTGGAAGGTTGCTTGGAGAAATCCTGAGTCTTCATCACTGGAGTTATGAAAAATCTGACTGGATGCTGCTTTGAGTTAACCTGCTTTAATGGCAAGTGCCTTAAGCAAAGGGGTAGATCAGATGATCTCCAGAGGTCCCTGCCACTCTTACAGGTTTTCCATAATCCTCAAGTATGCTGTTTCCTGTCCCTTTCCTCTCCCCTCTAGTCCTTGGGCACCTTACTCTTGGCCACAAGAGCACTCTTACTGCCTTCTGCCACAATGCAGAGCTCTTAGGAAGAAAGTACCAGGCAACACATCTTTCAAATTGAAACTTAGGCCATCCTCCTTTACAACAGCAATGCAGGTGGTAGTGGTGGGCAGTAGGCCTTTATACAGTGTACTGGAGATCTGGGCATAATTTCAGGATGAAGGAAGACTGAAAATTGATTTCCTCTTCTGCCTGGGGATGATGGGGATTTGAACTTCCTATGACTTCCAGATTTTGTGGCGTGAGGACCTCCATGAGTGCTGCATTGGAAGTGATCTATAATGCATTAAAGAGGGAACTGAAGAGAGAACCTCTCTGCAGAAGTCTAGTGCCCCACATCAGCCAACCAGGAATGCAGAGAGCTCATCACAGTCCACATCCCTGTGTGTGCATTTTACATTATATTATTTCTAGCTCAGGTGTGTTCTGAAATAGAAGGGCAGTGAAAATGTCCTTTTTAAGATGCTCCTTTACAGTACATGATGTCACATGCATTCTGGAAGCAGCTACTGGGATATGAGCCAGGGTCCTACTTGCTGGATCTCCCTTCCTACAGGCACAGGCTGTGAGAGAACTCATGGACTGTTTTATGTTCTGTTATGTTCCTGGAGAAACTTCGGGGTGACAAAAAGACCTAGAACCTCAAGATTATGAAAACGATATGTAACTAAATAAACACACTGTAATGGGTTTAATCCATGGCTTCCTCAGTAACCAGTGTAACTAAGGAAGTGGACATTACAAAGTATTCCACATGTGTTTTCCACGTAAGAGTAAGAGGAAGAGGTGTTCTTTCCTGTTTCAGAGAGCTCGAGAGAGAACCGGGGGAGCTTGGATGGTCCCGTGTCTCTGTTAGTGTTTTCCTAGCTCTGGACGTTAGTGAGATTGTATCGCTGCCTGTTTCTCTCCTTTCTTGAAGTTTTGAATTGTATTCATTAGTTTCATTTGTTCTGTTTTAGTTCATTCCTTTTTGTTTCTTGTTGCCCCTTCCCTTCCCCCTTTTTCCCTTTCCCCTGGAGTGGAGTCCACATAGTGTGTAAATTGCATACATGTTTGTGGATGTTAGGAAATATAATTCCTTTTTGAGTCAGTTCAGTTTCTTTTGAGTTTTTTTCCCTTTGCAGTTTTTTTTCCCTTGCTAAGAAAGCTCGGGGAAGAGGGAGGAAAGCAGTCCAGAGTTGGTAAAAAACTAGGCCAAACCTAAGACATACACATACACAAACAAAATCAAGCTTCAGAGTTTAGTGGCCTCCAGTGCCAGGTGAGAGCTGAGCAGGGATTTTCAGGTAATAATTCAGTCACCCAACTCACACTTTTGGTTCTTCATGTTTTCAAATCTAATCTCAGACACCTGAAAATTCAGACACACTGCAGTCACATTGAGCACTGCCAGAACTACAAATCTGATGTTATGGCAGAGTCACACCTGCAGCCCTGAGCCTTACAAGCTGCCATCTCTGATACAAAAATTTGTCTCACACTGTCACACCTAAGACAGCTGTCAAGGACAGCTGCAACCTACAGAACAGCTAAGATTCCACTAACACTTTCAGTAGAAGTCTCATCTTGTTACAACTAGATTTCCCCAGGATGGTTTTACTCAAAGAATTCTTACTTGAGCTCTATCAGTGCTTTTGGTGAGATTCAAATAGCCCTTTCTGGTCAGGATCTCCAGGAGAAGTATAGGTGGTTGGTTCTATCGCTGTTTTTGCCAGGCTTCAGCAATTTAAGAATGTAGTAAGATGTTTTATCTGTAGTGTAACCAATCACCATGAGCAAGAACATAGATCTCACACCATCCACAGATCTACCACAAGGCAAAACATCACACAAACAGAAGAGTTGTACAGATTTTCCCTAAAACTCCCGATGAGTTCTGACGTTCTCTCTTTTCTCCCTCTAGCAGACACTACATCTGTTCCTTCAGTTGCTGGCAGACAAGACAATACTGGGTGCCAGCTAATACTATATGATCTGCTGCTGAATTCATTTTCCATTTAAAAAATTAAGTTATAGCCCAGATCCTCTCTTTGGATTTAATATTAAGCTATCACCTATTAAGCATTTGATGGTCTGGTCTTGTATGGAGATTAGTGTTCCTCTCTCTTTGTAGCAAGAGCACAATCAAAGAGTTAGGTTTTCATCTAACATGTGAGGGCAGTGGAAATATTGATTGCTTTGTGTCTGATGCATCCATCATGAGAAATTATGAGTTTTCCAAAAAGCTGGAGAAAAACATGCCATTCAAAAAAAAAACAAAGAAAAGAAAGAAAGGTTGTAAAAGATACTATAAATCTTTTATTTCTTTTGAGTTACTATGCAATGCCCTTCATTTTGAAGGAAATGGTACAATCAATGATGTGTACTTCTTTCTCAGGAAAAGAAGATATTTGCACTAACAATTCAACATTTACTGACAAAAGACAGCTTACAGAAAATGTTCATGGTGGAAAAAATTATATTTGTGATTACATTTGCTATTGTGGATGATTTCATGAAGTGTTACAATGTCAGAAATTCCAAGTGTGCATTTAAAGAAAGTGTCTAATTCAATATTAATGCAAAGGAACCATCTAAACCACCAGTGTTTGCAATCACCCTGATTTCTTCTCATTCATAGTTAAAAAAAGTCTAATCTGAAAGTCTAAGCCCCATGATACAATACTCCTGGCCTTATCACTGCACACTGATTTATAAGAGTAGTCAACACATATTCAATTAACAGTAGATTTCATACAAATAGAAACTGCTGTTGGAAACAATGTATTTCCTACCTCTATTTAGTTACTAGTCTCCAATCTGTTATACAAAATTAAAACTTTGCTTTCAAAAAAATACTTGTTCCTACATGGCTGTTAGCTTTATGGTTGGAGCTGTTAATTGTCAGAAAAGCACAAGTGGGAAACCACTCAACAATACACTTCACGTACCCAAGGACAGACCTTTGGTAAAACTCAACCAAAGGAGAAGAGCAAAAGAAAACCACCATTACATTCAAGATCTGAAATAGATTCATCACATAATATTACCTACTTTAGTACTGAGTGGAATAATGAATTCAAAAGAACAAAAACTTAAGGAGTTTGCCTAGGGTTTAATTCATACAAAGCAATTTAAAGTTTGCTTCCACATTCTAGGGTCCTTCAGTCTGAAGAAAATATTTTTCCGAGTAAGAAAATACAGTTTTTGAATTACCTTTTGGGAATTTACCCTACCTTCCCTACTACTGCCTACTCTGTTGGCCTGATGAGCTCTAGAGAGTTGCTGTAAACAATACTTTGTATTCATACAGAATCAAGGATAACAAAATAGTCTTCGGATTATGTCCTTGTTCACTGCCATGGAAGGTGAATGTCTAAATTGTGTTTTTAAAATTACTCAATCAAGGGATAATTGTAGGTTTTACTATAAAGCCTTTTCCAAGACATTATTTGCATCAAACACACCAATACTCCAGGGAAATAAGACCGCTGATCTACATTTCCTAGCTGGAGCTACATTTACACATCTGGGGCTCAGCCTTACCAGCCTTCACATGCACATATTGATATTCACAGCAGTAGGTATGCTCAAATGAGTACATTCATATAGATGATTAAGTGTTTGCACAATCAAAGGGCTCTTAAAACAAACTATATTAACTTTAAATATTAAAAACGCAAGGGAAAGTTCAAGCATGACAAGATAGACAAAGAGAAGAGTTTGCAGCAGATCATCAGCTTAGGTCACAACTGCCGTGTAACACAGTTCTCACTGAATCAGTGCAACTGCCGAATTTCCAGGGGGAAACTAAGGCCAAAGCATAGGCCAGATTCCACGACCTTTGTTTGGACAAGAGGCCCTTTGAGAAACAGCTTTCACTGCACTACTTGTTCTCCCCTGTTGATTATGCAACCTCTGATCCTCCACCCTCCCACCAGAGACCTCAGATTGAAATTCCAGATCCTCATTCACAAAGAAACGTAAATATACACTTTAAGCACGTGAACAGTCTTGCTGAGTCTCAAGTGGCTGAGGGTAAGGTCTAGTCAAAAATTTAAACTTCAGTAAAGGCTTAGGACCTTTGTAGAGCCACAAGTTCTGCAGAAGGATCACAACTGAATTTCTCTGTTAAAGCAGCAGCTGCAGAAGACAGTACTTTTATCTATTCTTTCCCCCTCTTTTGTGATTTACACAAAAGTCCTGAAGTAGACACATACACAAAAGAGTCAGTTTTCCTGGGATATCTTTTTCTTTAAGATCAAGCTCCAGAATCCCAGCCTAGTCTGCAGACAGTAACTGAGCAAAGTACAGCAAAGACAAGAAACCAGCAGTTGTGATGTGCTACTACAGCAATTCCTGTTCTCATACTCAGCTCACTACATGTCCATGGCTTTAAAACGAGACTGCTTGGAAATGTGTGCAGTAGCATTTAGTAGTACCTGTTAAATAACACTGCCTAATCAACAGGCAGGGAAAAAGGAACTGCCTGTTAAAGATTCAACAGGTGCATCTTTATCTGCTGGAATAAGAAATCCCTCTATGGAGGATGCCCTCTTCCAGTAGAATAAAGAAAAATACCAAGCTTCCCTCCCTCTTCTACTTTTACACATAACAGAATGCCAGGAGACAATAAATCCCCAAACATAGTTTGCAGAGAAATTTTAAAATTGCAAATATCTATGTTTTAAATATCAAACACCTGTATCCCAGGTGTCAGAGAAGCATATATGTTTTAGAACACAGAAGTCATGACAGACTCTGCTTTCCTGTGAGGCAAGCTCCCCCTTCACTCTCTGTCCTAACAAAGCACTGCAAGCTCTGGAATTCTTTGCTAAGGCCTTGTGCCTGTAGGGGAATTTATCACACAAGGCATGACCAGTACAGAGAAGCACTTCTCATTCATAGTTACAAGACTTCAGTTGGTCAAACAAGCTTTGTTCTCCATTCCCAAGCAGATTTGGTCCTTTTCTTATCAAAACAAAAAGGGGAAATAAATAAGTGAAAACAAAGTCAGATTATGCAGGATATCTCAGAAGGAGAGAAATGGCTAAGTGTCATAGTTCTGGTGTTAAAGACACAAGGGGAAAATATTTTCACAACTAGTTTACTGTTTAGTACCCTGCAGATACATAATATTTGACATTTATAGCAGTTTCTATACTTTATGACCTAGCATATCCTTTAGATCACAAATGAAAAATAAACCCATTCAGAGGACTGGAAAATAATGTGCATAACAACTTACTTTCAAATGCAAGGTTATGAAGGTTTTTTTAAGCTTTCAAAAATATCTGTAAGAAAATATTATTTTACATAGCTATATTACACAGTGAAATAAACTTTGTTATGTACAAGGTTTCAGTATGAAAGAAACCACAGCCAGACATTTGCTTATGGTCTAGATAATCTGTTGTCTCGTATCAGTCAGTAGTACAACAGAGAGACTCTCCTTCACTCTTTTTCAGACTATTTCAGTGATCATTTCAGCTTTTAGTAGTTACTAGTAGTTGTATAAAAGCTGTGTGCAGATATCCACATATTAACCCTTTCACAGTTAGACATGGGCAATTATTATGCTATCAAAGCAAGGTTGCACATCTGCTTGACAACCACAGTAACCTGAGTCTAACTCAATTGCATATTGGTGAAAAAAACAACACAGTGCAGGCACCTGAGCTATAGCATTCTAAGGGAGCTTGGTGCTAAACTTTCCTTTGGATTTGAGTCTTTCACAGGCCAAAATGGGGGCATGGGAGTCACTAAGGAAACAGTATATGGTATATTTGCATAACCCTGAAAACTATTTTCCCTATGAAGTGAGGATGCAGTAGTCTTTCACAACTTTTCCTAGTTTATGTATTTTAGGCAGAAAACATGACACCACAATCTACTTGGCTCAAAGTTGATTCATATAGTCTGGCAAAGTTGATTCCTATAGTCTTAACTAATCAAAAGCTGGTATCTACCTATTCTTAAACAACAAACTTTGCTCCAGTCTCAGGGGTGGAAAGGGCACAGAGTACTTTGCTATTTGTGGTATAACTGTAAACAACTGCGAGGAAGACTGCATTACTACGCTTCAAGTTTACATCACACTGTTAGCTTCCATTATTTAAATGAACTCAAACTTATCTTCAAGTTCACATCATCATATTGTGCTTTTAGGGAAAGGAATTCTGCATTTGAAACTCTCTCTAAATCAGTGTTTGCTCATACACTGCAGATCCCAGGACAAAGATCTGACTGTGCTGGCTGTGTGGGAGAGCAGTTCACACAAGCTGAAAACAAGTTCAGAGAATACTCAGGACAAGTGGCACTGCACCCCCCCTCCCAAAGGACTTGCACAACTTTGGAGGTATGCCCTTTCCTTTTCTCTAATGCTATAGCTCAGCTGCATACCAAAGAAATTAGCAAAAAAGGAAACATGAAATCCCTAATGAAGAGGAAACTCCTTTGCAGTGAGGAAGGAAAAAAGGAACACACAAAACCCCCTGCCTCTGATATCTTCAGGCAAGTGCTCTATCCCATCACAACTGTGTTTACTGTGGTGCAGAGCTTGTGATATGCTCACAGCCAGGAGCACCCAGCCAAGAGGTCAGTCTTTTGAGGGTCAGCTTATTCAAAACACCCTAATACTCAAACAACCTGCTTCTACTGCCTCAGTGTGTACTATAGGCACAATCAGGAGCTCTGCCATTTGCTTTAGGTGAAGCCAGGCAGCCTGTAACAAAGCACTGACACAGTTCAGTATCTGCCTATAGGAGTTCAAGCACACAGCAGTGTGCAGACTCCTTAACTGGGGTGGCAAATGTTCTCCTTCCCTGGGACCCACCAGCAATAAATACATCTTCTATGCACAAAGCCATTCACTGATAGCAAGGGAGAAGGTCTCCCAGTCCCACCTGCAAGTTCCTAACAATTAAGAAGGCACCAGGCACACCAAACCGTTGAGATTTCCTCCTGACACCTTCTGAGGGATTGGCTACTAATCCACAGTCTTGCACCAGGCAAGCAGGCAAGCTTGTTGCAATACCAACAGAAACCACAGTTGAAAAGAAACAGGAGCAGAGAAGGCAAAACAATATCCTCATGCTCAGAGCTCCATGGTCATCCTGAAAGTTGTTGGCTCCTTAATAGTATTAAATACTATTAACTTCTACTGATAAGTAGATGTCAAAGGCATTTAGCATCTTGTAGGGGCAAGCCTACTAGCAGATGGTTGAGGAAAAGGCTATGTGAGAACACATCAGAGAGGAAGGGAAAGAAGTGGGAGAGGAGAGGAGTAGAATTGCCCTGAGTTTTATCCTCTACAAGTCAGGGGTTTTATCATCAAGCACTGAAGGAGTTAAGCACTAAAGCACAGACACTTAATCAGCTTTCCCCCTTCCTTTCACATGTGATTGGAATGAAGCTGCACCGAAGCAGCCCAAAGGGCTTATAACAGCTCAATTTCGCAGCCTTCAGTTTTAATCCCCATCACCCAGGCTAAGCAGTATGGTGGTGCTGAGGCTGCTATTCCACAGCAGTCTGAGCACCTGGATGATGGTGATGGTCTTCCTCCTCTTCCTCCTCTGCAGCCTGCAGATGGCTGGAGAGCTCCTGGATCACAGCAGCCTTACCAATCTGGTCATTTCTCCTCTTCTCCATAATCAGATCCTCCAGGCTCTGAAATTCCAGCGTGTGGCTGCGCTTGTCACCCAGCCGGATCTGCAATCGGTAGGGCTGCTTGCCTATGCGCAGCTCCCCGCCGATTTTAAACTCTCGCTTGCCGTACCGGCACCAGGCAGCAAAACACTCAGAGTTTCTCCAGCTCAAGTCCCGATCCTTGCATCCCACCTGCTCCAGGGCATTGCGCACCACCACGGCCGGGCTGAGCGGTTTGTAGCGGTACAGCTGGTTGGCAATGCGGCCCCGTCTGCCCTGGCTGGCGTCAGTGAGGAAGCTGTTCACCACCTCCAGCCGATGCAGGTGCACGACTTGAAAATCCCCGACATAGACCACCCAGTGCGGATACTGGGCTTGGCACACAAACTCCACCAGGTCACCTGGCTTGCACCTATTCAGCAGGTTCTCCGGGGTGTAGGTGCTCAGATGGCCCCCACCTCCATCACCCTCCTCTGGCTGCGTGTCCTCCTCTGAAAAGCTCTTCTGGTAAATACACTCATCCCGGTAATAGACTGAGCACTCCACCTCGTGCAGCTGGGGATCGTAGGGCTGCAGGGCAGGGTGCTCACCCCCCAGGTCATGCACCGAATCCGGCTGCTGCTCCAACTCATCATCGTCATTCGAAAAAATGTAGGAGACCCCGATCCTGGGCCCTTCATCTCTGTCCATACCTGTCGGGTCGGCCGTGGGAACTTCCTTGTAGTTCAGATGGGTCAGCTTCTCCACCTGGTTCCCCATGCCCGCTGCAAAGAGACACACGGCGGGGCCATGAGGGCAAGCGCGGGGTGAGCGGCTCCCAGGGAAGCAGTGGGGACATGAGCGCGGCTCCCCCCTCCACAGGCAACCTGGCTCTCCCCGCTGCAGCGCAGTCCCTGCCAGCGCACCCGGGGCTGCGAGAGCCCCTCGGGGACCAGGGGGAGGAGGAACGGGACATGGCACTTCCCTACCTGCACGGAGGAAGGCGCGGCGGTACCACCACCTGTTAGGCGGCAGAGAGGAGGAGGAGAGAGGCGCCACAGTCGCCGGAGAGCGGGCAGGCACCGAGCCACCTGTTAGAGGGGGGATGCGAGCGCCGGGGGAGGTGGGGAGGACGGGAGGTCCGAGGTGGGGACGGCCGAAGTGCGCACTTGCCCGCCGCCCAGGTGAGCCGGGCCGGGCGGCCGGCCGGGTTCGCGTACCCCCGCCCTCCTCCGGCTCCGGGCGGCCGCAAACTTACCCGGCGGGCCCGGCTGCGCGGTGCCGGGAGCGGCTCTAGGGCGAGCGGGCGGCGGGGCGGCGGCGCGTCTGGATCATGGCCCCGGCCCGGCGCGGCTCCCCGCGCAGCGGCAGCGTCCAAGCGCCGCGCCTCCGGCTCCGGTGCTGGGCATGAGCTCCGGAGAGGCACGGCCGAGGGGAGGGAGGGAGGCTGGATCCGCTGCGGACGCCCCGGCAAGCGCTCAGCCCACAGCATTTAAAGAGGCAGCTCTTTTTTTTCTTTTTTTTTTCCCTCCACCCCTCCTCCTCCCTTCATTCCCTCCGCCCCGCACCTTTTCTCTCTCTTCGCTCCTACATGCCAAGCGTTTTGCTCTCCGCTGAGGCTGCTGGCGGGCGGAGGTCGGACGCAGGGGTCTGGGTGCAGCTCTGGGCAGCGGCAGCGAGTGTGCAACGCGCTCACACCAAACTCGCACACACGCGGCCCCTTTAAGGGAGCGGTGCCATGAGCAGCCCAGCCCGCCGGTGTGCTCAGGGGGCAGTCACCGGGAGCCGGAGTTTGCCCGGGACGGCACCGGGAGTGGATGCAGAGCCTCTGTGCGTGGCCGTGGGAACCACGGCGCTGCCCCGCGGAGCGGGGTGCGCAAGTGCCCGCAGGGAACGCGACCGCTCCGCGCAGTCCCCGCGGGAGCGCCGGGAGGTGCCTCCCTGGGGCCACTCACAGTGACGGGGAAGTTGTAAAGCGAACAGAATGGAAGCGCTCTGCTCTCCTGGGCTGACATAGCGCCTTCGATTCCTCCGCGCGCGGAGGGTGTAATTACTTTTATTAATTTATTTTATTTCTGACTCCAAGAGATCACTCTCTCTTTGAATAGAGCAAATTATGATTCTTTCTCCCCTGGAAAGGCATTATCAGAACTGGTGGGGATATTTTTCTTTCTGTGTTTTGGAGAACACAAAACAGTATTCTGGTTTTTTCATTAATGCCTAGTCTACTAGAAGGCTTTGTTTTTCATACTCTTTTAAACATACACTAGTAAATTCATGCTGTTAAAGTATTGCAGAGATAATTTATGGGAAGAAGGAGTAATATCTTTAATTTTGTATCATATTTTCCCTTTGTTGTCTCGTAATTTATAAATCCAACTGCAACACTGCTGTTTTGAGGATGCGCTAAACAGCAGTGAATGAACAACTGTAGTGTTCCTGGGGCCCTGGGCATTCCCACCAGACTCAAAGAATACCATTTGCATCTGCTTCTGTCTCTGTAGTTTCAAATATAGACCTCCCCTTTGGGATGGGGAGAATCATTGCCTCTGGGGCTGGGAAGATGAGCTCTGTGCTCTGCTTGAGATGGTCGAGCTTTGCAATCAATTGCAGCAGTGACAGCCAGCCAGATCAGGACGTTTCTAGTTTTGGATCCACCTGGTGACTATGTCCATGGGAGCGTTTTTGAAATTAATCTCGCAAACACCCACCCCCAATACACATACAGTTTAATTTGCATCCTGGTGTGGTTTCAAACATGTGATTTCACACATGTTATTCTCAAATGCAGCCAAACTAGACACATTGCGGCTTGCAAGGTTGGACTAAGGCTAGTTGAGCAAATGTCCAAAATGTTTTGAATGTAGATATGAGTTTTAGGCACTGCCTGTTTAACTTTACAATTCCTGTCCTCTATAGCTACTGTTGGACAACAGAGAGCCCTACTTTGTCAAAACATTGCTTAAGTAATGAAGGATGTGCATGTGTGAAGGTAAGAATATCCTAAAAAGAGGAGCTACACTAAACATAGAAGTGGTTTTTTGGTGTTCTCTCATTTGTATTGGAAGTTGTGTCTCAGCACTGTATACCTTACTATCTTTGGAGTAGTTTTATTTCTTGACTAAGGGGGTTTGGCAGCCCTGTGTTCCAGGCCAAGTGCCCTTTTGAATCTTGCAATGTATGGAAAGTTGTGTCTGTGCATGAGTAGAAACTCAGTACAGCCCAGGCAGTCACTCCTGTGCGTGCACATTCACACAGATTTGCAGCTCTATTGTGTTTTCTCTTTTGTTTTCTCCTCGGGTTCAGCTCACCCCAGTGCTTAATTTTCTGTACCTTGTCAGCTGCTTTAATCTCTTTGATCTCCTTGAGTTTCCTCTCTGTGACTGCTCCTTGGAATCCACATTCTCTGTTCATTTTGCTGCTTTCTAGGATCACAAACCATTGATGAGTATTTTTGTGTCATGAACCATATCCATAATGACTTATTGCACCTGCAGGGTGGAAAATCCATGAAGAATTACAGTGCCTGTGTGTCACATGGTCTAGTTGCCTAAAATTACGATGCTTAAAACTTCTGCATGCTTAACCTCTAAGCCTCAAAGCAGCTAAACTCTGCAGGCAGGGCTGTGGCAGTGGCATGCTATCTCAGTGACAATGCTTTTAGAGAGGGCACTGACCTCTTGTATAGCTTTTGGGGAAAAAGGGAACTTTGGTGTTTATCTGCTAAAGATAATGCAGCCTTTGGATATGGGGTAGAAGCAGGAACGATTGTACAGTTCCTGAGCTAAGAGCTCAGACTGCAGCAAAGTGGAGTTGAAGGCACACCTCTGACCTTGCAAGGAGGCTCCTCTATTAGGTGACTTCTTGCTCAGCGTGCTGGCATTTATTGCCCAGTTTTGAGATACTGAGCTTTGTACATGTGTCACAGAGGGAACACTGTAGATACCACAGTTACAGCTGTGCTTCAACACTTTACTAAAGTCAGCAGGGATGCCCATGCTTTTAAATACATACCTTCCTGGGATCACTCCCAGGTTCCAGTCACTTCCTCATCTAGATTGCATAAGTATCTGTTCTTTGTAAATTCTGTTTCAGAGAGAAAACTCCACCCCAGACAAAGCACAGTTGTGGCTGTGGGGTGGGTCCACTGCAAGGAATTCCCCTATCTGAATACCACAAAGACTGGAAGGAAGGAGGGATAAATCTACAATGAGAACTAGCTCTCAGTTTCACACAGCCTTCTAACACTTCCATAGCTGAGTTCCACATCCATATGCTCTCAATCTATTGTTGAGTGCAGCACCACATTATCTACAGGTTCATGACATAAAAATACCATTCTAGTGGATTGCAATGTGTCTTCTATGATATTTGATATGCCTGAAAATTTGATAGCCACTTTTAAGGAAAAAACCTTGCCAAGCTATCTGGGAACTCAAAGATGCTTGGGTGTATAGTCCATTGATGTACACAGAAGGGACTGCACCTCTTAGCTTAGAGATTGTGGAACATCTATAGAGCAGGTGACTTTTATTAGTCTCTGTAGCTGATATGAACCAGGGAACTTTGTAGTGCTAGTTGTTGTTGCTTTAAACTTAAAGCTCTGTATAATTTTTGAGAATTAGATGTTACAGTTATTTTGTTGCCCCAATGCTATATCACCTTGTATCTCAATTGTATCTCATCTTTAACCTTACACATATTTTACATCCAGATATTAAAAAGGTGATGTTGATTTGAAATCACAGTTCATCATTACATGTGAAATGCTGTGTTCCCATTGCTATTCTTAATAAAACATATCCAGTATGAGAAGAAAGAATTCTTCTGTGTTTATATTTTTTCTTACCAGCACTTCTGAGTAAGACAGGGTTTAGTGTCATGTTCTGTAAGCACATTGTGTTTCACAGGTATTCAGCCTGCTGATGGCTATGACACCCTTGAATTATTTAATAGCTTTCATTTCTTTTTGCAGCAGAGTTTTATGAGAACTGAGATAAACTATGCTCCATTTGGCATGTAAGCACTCTGCATCGTAGAACTAGTGAACTAGAGTGCTTAAACACCATGGTGGAATTAGGGGCACTGGAGAAATAAACCACTTCCTAGTGAAGTCCATGGAAGTGCTTCCATGAAGTTCTTTAGAAATCAATCATGCCCTTAGCTGAGGGAAGTGTGTGACCTGAGAGTCCCTTGATGGATGATATTCTTCCATGACAGCCACGGTAAGTCCACCAAGGATATTTTGATTCAGAATTGTAACATTTCTTCTGTTGCCTCTTTGTCCTCCAGTGCAAGCTGCATCCCTGAGTGGGGCACCAAGTTCTCATAGACCCAGGAATGCCATGGGATTCATCAAAGCTGGCATGCCTGGGCTAGCTGATGGGGAATAGGCCAAAGAGTCCTGACAGCTGTTGGCATATGGTACTTCCTTTCCCTCACATTACATAGCCTAATAATTTTCCAGGGTTAAGTGCTTTAATGAAGTTGTGTTTTCTCATACGCAGGAAATGGTGCCACGTCAGTTGATAAAAAGAATTAATATTTCAGATTGCTTCCTTGAGGTATGAAAGACCAAGGTTGAAGTCTCTCATCTCCCCAGAGGAACTTGAACCGATATCTCCCACGAGAGTACGGAAAGCCACCAGACTCAGGCTCTTTTTGAGCGAGTCTCTGCTCTCTCTGTCCCGCTGAAGCTGTTCAGCTTTGTATGGGCTCATTAAATACCTATTCAGTCAGTCTGGAAAAAAGAGAAGAATGACAATGGATCTTAGATTCAGATGCAGGAAGGGGATGAGAGTGCTTTGAGGACCTCACAAATGAATATTCAGATGTCTCACAGTCATGCGGTGTCTTCTTCAGGAGTCATTCAGACCAACCCACCAGAACAATCTGAAAGTTTTGCCTGTCAGACATGTTCATGAGAGACTTTTCTTCACGTCTGCCCAGGAAGAGATTGGGCTTCTGGATCTCACGTATCCTCCGTGACTGGTGTAACCCATTCCTGTTAGGTATCAGCTCCTCTTGGTTTCTGTTATGTTAGAGCCATGCCATACTGGTATGTATCTCTGTTGGACCACATCTTCTGAATGCAAAAGCATGAGTTTGGGACATATGTTTGGGTTTATATGGGAAATAAGCTGGCACTACTCAGTGGTTCTGCTTGTGTGTCCAGGAGAAATATCAGTAATTTTGAGAACAAAAAAATTGATGCCCCTCAAAATGTTGACAAATATGAGAATGCTGGTATTTCTGAAACTCTAGATTCATATTTGACAAAATTTAAGAGATATAATGAGCCTCTGTTGTCAGGAAAGTTTTATGTGCATTTAGCCTATCTTTCATGACATCAACAAGAGATCAACATCTGTGTGCTTCTAAGCATATGATCTTTGGTATTCCATAGAGTGTAGTATGGCTCACCGTATATTCAAGAAGTAAAACTGAGAAAAACTGCAGATCAGAGAGAAGCCCACATCAGAGAGCAAAATGTGTTTTTTCTAAAACTCTTACTGGAAGCTTATGGCTCTGTTATCTACTTTGAACACTGTAATTTGTGACTAAATGTGTTCTGTGGCAAAATAAATTGCTGAGATTGCCAAAGCCACAGAGCTTTTGACTGAGACATCCAAGCTGTATTTCAGAAGCTCCTACACTGTGAGTTTTTAATTGGTGCATTTCAGCAAATGAAAACGAAGTAATTCACCTATCAGTAGGGGCCTGGATTCTTAGGAATTGCTATCAAACTGACTTGAGCAGCAGGAAAAGCTTAATTAAAATGCAGTCCATTTATTTTTTTACCAGAAAATAGCAACTATATTTCAAATGTAACTTAACAAGGAAGGAGGTACAGCACAGACATCTTTCCAGCATGAGAACTACTAGTCCCTTGCATCTCTCATCTGTCTCATGCTTAGCTTCTCCCCTGGAAACTCCTCCTGTGATGTGTCTTTTAGCATGAAACTGGACTGCTTGCTGCCTTGATAGCACAGCATGTCCTTTCTGCAGCCGGGAAGGGATGGGACTGCTTCATTCAGTGAAGAAACTTCAGATGATTGCTCCCGATATGCAGTACCTAAGCAGAAGCCATTAGTAAAGGGAGGGAGTCTTTTCTTTGGATGTTGCTAATAAGACATTAAATTATTAATGTGAGGTAAACACATCACTCTTTCCAGAAAAATCTGTGATGTGACTCCAGGTTGCTCAGAGAAGTTGTGGTTGTCCCATCCCTGGAAGTATTCAAGGCCAGGCTAGATGGGTCTTTGAGCAGCCTGATCTATTGGAAGGTGTCCCTGCCCATGGTATGAAGGTTGGAACTAGAAGATCTTTAAGGTCCCTTCCAACCCAAAACATTATATGAGTCTGTGTTTTTATGACTATCTGCTCATGCTTCCCTTTTAAATGGAGAAGTACAGAGGAACTACTGAGCAAAGTATCTTGCTGGTAGTGTCTGTGCCAGAATATGAGGCTGGTAAGATGAGACCATGTTGCCATACACAAAGCGGTAAAACAGTTGGGAATATGTGGAGTCTGCTGTCTTCAGTCCATCTTTGGATGCTTGCTAATTTGACCCAGAAGTACTGGCCATGGCTGCTTCCCGCAACCACCTCTGCAGATCTGTGGCAAAGTAGAAGAGCAGTAGTTGGACAGATGATCCATTTTATCATTCACTTGTTAGATTGGGAAACAGATTAATAATGTTCTTCCCCAGACAATGGAAAGCAACAGAGATACAAAACCTCAAACCGTCTGAGAAGGTGATGTTTAGCGCTTTCTGCTGGACCTGTTCCAAATTCAGCAGAGCAGGACTCAGCCCCTTGTTGGTCTCAGTTGCTGAGGCTGCAGTGCTTCAGGGGGAGCAGCTGTTGGGTTTGTACACATCCACCTGCACTAGGGAAGGCCTGGGGCTAACCTGGCTCAGGGTGTGTGGGTGGAGAGTGCAAAGGCTCTCACAGGCCTCATGCCACATTGTTTATCTCCCACAGCCCCCACCACAGATGGATGCACAGAGTCAACCTGCATCTGCCCTACGTGTGTTATGAGTATGCCTATGGGAGTGGGATTTGCTGAGCAAGACAAGGAGGGGACAGGCAGCTGAAGGATCTGCTCTCGGGCATTAGTGTTGAGGCAGGGTTGAGGGGAGCTTGTGGGCTACAGTTTACATCAGTTTGATGCAGCTTTGTGCTCCCTGCAGCAGACTGAGGCACTGGCAAAGTTGGATGTGAGCAGTAAGACACCCTTGAGAGCACCAAGTGTTCTTTAGCAATGAATTTGGGCTTCTAATGAAATTAGATGGGAAGATCAATGCTTTCAGGCCTGTGGTCTCCATTTGTGAATAGAAACTACTCCTACCTGTTGTACTAAAGTACTTCAGTGATAAATAACTGAAGTGCTGCAATGATAAATAAAACCAGTAAGGTCCTGAGGTGCACAGAGGGCCTGATAACATGGTCCATGGAGACAGAGAGGAAAATCACAAGGTAGGTGACATGTTTTTCCAGAGAGTAGGAGTATCCAAATTCAAATCAGCCTGCTGATATCCACAGTGCTCAAGGAGGTCTCTGACTCTTTATCCAGGCCTGCCTGTGGAAAGGACGTTCAGAGAACTACCTGCATCCTGCACATCAAACGCCTTCCAGGGAGGTGGTTTTCAGGCAGCTGCAAGCATTCAACTCTCATAACTCAATAACGATGCTGCTGAGTTCTTGTAGGCTGCAGGGGACTAGCCAAGCTTAGGCAGGCTGAAGTTGCTCCTGTGGTTTCATTCATTACTACCTGCTACCAAGAACCATTTTGTACCTTAAATGCACACCTTGAGACAACTTCTTCAGCTTGTAGACAAATAGCAGGTACAGTGGCTGCTGCATTAAACAATTGCTGCCCCTTTGTGGAAGGTACATAAGTTTGAGGAAAGGCTGCTGTGTTTCTTGTTTAAGAAAGCATCAGTATCATCCTTGTCTTCCACTAAGCCCTTTCTGATAGTGCCTGTGGGAGGAAAGCAAGGAGCAAGTGGCTATTCCTTCAATTCTGTGAACTAGTTAGATGAAAACCGTATTCCTGGTAGAATCTACTGTCAAGGAAGCTTCTGGCCTGCTGGGTAGCAGTGCTGGGTTGGAGTTATAAAGTGGTCTCTGGATAATGATGTATGTGTTCATAATAATGACTTTTATACCTGCTAGAACTGACAGCCATATGCATTTGCCTTTCTGGAGACAGATGTTCTCCTGCTTGGTTATGTGAGTTGATTCCAACTGGGGAAAGAGTATAGTATGAGCAATGTGCTCTTCATTGCTATTTCATTCCCTTTTTTATTCCTTTACCTCCCTCCCTCCTCTCCTTCGCTGGGATTTCTTTTAGGCAGAAGCCTGACCGATCACAACAGCTGCTGCAGGGAAGCCCCTTGGCCATCCCAGTTCATCCTCCTCTGCCATCTGTCAGAGCGTAGGAGGAGGCCCAGGGCAGGGCTCTGAACTTGGCTTAGCAGCCCTCAAAGCAGTTTGATGATGCCTTCCATCCTCACATGTGATACCAGCTGCAGACAGGGCTTAATGTTCATACTTACAGGCAGTGCTTCATGTCATACAGCCCCGTGTATGTTAAAGTTGTCGGCTCCACGCCAAATCCCTTTTCTTGTCTCTTTCTGTGCAACATGGTGTTCCCTTGCTCTGATCCAAGTATTTTATTGATGCACATGAAGGAGACAACAGCATGAGCAAAGCTGAGGGTAAAGATAAATCATCTGTAAGGGAAAATAGGAACACTGTTTTTTTGAAGGCATCAAGGCCACAATGCCAAGGGACCGAACCACTTACTGTAGCAAATGTCTGCAACAATCAGCTTAAATTTCTACTGCCTTAAATTCAAAGTGATTTCAATGCAAAGCCATTTTGCAGTGCACTTTTGTATTAGAATGAGCACTTCTCTGTGGAAGATTCAGATTCCCCATTTTTCACCTGACATATCCTTCATTTGTTGCTATAAACTGAATCCAATTCATAGTTAACTTGAGGGAAAGAGTCCAAATGATTTTAAGAGGAGAAGAATTAAGTTGTAATCATTGCGCTCTTCCAGGGATGCTCTGATTCAATGGTCTAATTCTACTGGGCATCTTTCCTTTTTAACGTCTACAATCTAATGATCCTAAGAGTAAACAGAAGCAGGACAGTGTTATTTTCCTGCTATAGAATAAAATGGGCAAAACAATTTCTACAGTCTCTGCCATTTCTTTGTTTGAAGATCTAACAGTAAAATCCAAGTGAAGATGATGTCTGCAGGATAAAGAACTGTACCTTGGTTACAAGAGGAAAAATGGTAGCCTGATTTTGCATCCTCTAAAGACTGTGCACACAACAGATCTGCTTATTAATGCCTACTAGATCCAACGAATATAATTAACATCTTTCAATTCAATCCTGGAGCCTGATTCAGTAAGAACTAGTTAAAATCTTCTGCTCAATTTGAAACTCCATGAAGAGAAAAAAACCCTCGAGGCTCTCCTTGTCTAAATACTTAAGTTCTGATTTTCCTGGACTTCAAAGGCAGAAACGCTTTTCTGCCTGGAAATGTCTCTGTCTATGGATGCCTGAGAACACAACTTTCCTTATCTTTACAGATATACTGGGTCATCTGAATAGATGAAAAACCCCCAAATTGCTTCCCTGATTCTCCCTCAGCTGTTTGTATTTGTAGGACTCTATTCATGTGCACTCTATCCTTGGTGAACAGCACTCTCTTAGTTATTTTGCGGTGGTACATAGGGGACCTTGTCACTGTCCCATAATGGGGCTGATGGGCTTAAACAGTGATTCTTTTGTGGTAAAGGGGTTTATGAACTCCCTTCCACATTTTAAATTCTGGCATATTAGTCCTGATGGGCTTTAGTCTGAAATCCAAGCTCAACAAAGTGCTAAAATGACTGCAGCATCAGGTCTTGTGGAAGATAGGCATTGCAAATCCCAAATAAATTCATACCTTGAGGCAAGAGGTTGCTGCCATTCTTTACTGATCTAAACAGACTTGTGAGAAGGTGCTACTCTTGCAAGAAAGGCCGTGAGAGCTTGGCTCTCAAGGAATATGGTCTCTTTGGTACTGCTGTATTAAGTGCTTGTGATGAAGGACAACTGAGTGGCGTCTTGTGTGCTGGAATGAAGTCACTGTGGGCCATGCATGTCTGGGCTCCTCTAGCTTGAAGCTAGCCTTATTCATTCCACACAAGAGGCTTTGAAAAGTTGATTGCTAAGGCTTTAACTTCTTCAAAAAGGTTTCTCTGTTAAAAGCTTCTGGTTGGAAATACCAAACCCTGTTGTTGCTAAGATTAAGGTATTTGTTTCTTAGCAATGGTTTATAAGCTGAGACCAGCACATGGATTATTGCTCCTTCTTTAGCCAAGTGGAGCGAAGGTGTTTCAAGTAAATTGTGCTTCCAGTAGGATCAGTTTTGCATGTGATTTTGATAATGGCTTTGGGGAAAGAAGGGTCAGATCTAATTATCTATATTTGTAACTCATATGGGGAAAAAATAAAAAGGCAATACTTATTACTAACATATTGGGGGGTTAGGCTGTTTTAAATGCAGATAGCAAAACCAGCTATTGTTTTTCAGTAAAAATTTAGAATGTGTTTTATTTGTACATACTAATGAAAAAATGGAACATGATCACATTTATGGGTTTTGCTTTTCGGGAACAGGATTTTTTCCCATTTTATTTCCGTGTTGTTTTTCCCCCCAAAGCTAATGTCATAAGCAAAATAAAATCTAACTAATTATCTTGGCCTTGGGAAGATTGTAAATACCTGTCAGGAAATGGAAGATTTTTTGCTGTTGCTAAAAATGACCTTAACTGTGACCTGGAAAGATTGTGCTTGTAGTGTTTGAATGAAGTCAGCAACCATGCTGTGGTACGTCTGGCCTTATTATGAAATGCGCATCACAGATTGTGTCTAATTGCACATGGTGATTTTATGGTATCTGTAGCTACTGAGCCAAGACTCAGATATCAGCATTCTTGCTATAGTTAAATGCTGCTGCCATGTAATAGGTTCTGTTTATCTCTCTTCCAGCTTCCAAATTGCTGTGTCTTGGGTCAGTGGTCTAAGTTTAATTTTTGTAAATTCCTGACCAAAGTTAGTAGCTCTCCCCTTTAAAAAACAGGATGAATTAATGCTGCATTATGCCCCGTTCTGGGAGTTGTGGCCACAGCTTTTATCATCGTCACTGGGTTGACTTTTGCTAGGTTTGGCAGAAGGAGATTGGTGGAATTCCTTCAGGAGAGTAAATCCATCCCTTCACTTAAATTAAGAGGGAAGTCTTCTGCTGATGTTCACAGAGATTGCAGGATTGCTTCATCCTTCTGGAAGCCTGGAAGAAGGTTGGAGAACAGATACCTGCTCATTTCTCCCAGCCTAAAATGAACATTCTTGGCTTGAGCTTCAGTTGTACTTACAAACAAAACGTACAATAAAAAATGAATATTCATGTTCCTAAAGTTCAGGGGTGAGGTGCTGATTCCTCAGGCAGCATCACCATTAGCATACCATCCTTAGTCCTCTTGGCCAGTCCTCCATGTGCCTACCAGATTCCAAACACTATGATCTGTTTCTGTGTTGTAAAAGGGCTCTTGTGGTGCCTGTGCCTGGATGGAGCCTACTATAATGACCTCTGTCTTTCCCTCTCCCCTTCAGTTTTATCAGATCATGCATGATGCCAACAAATAGCAATATTTTTCTAAGGTCTTTCCACCTGTGACACCAGAATAAGATGCTGCTGAAATGAATTGTGTGGTGCTCTGTCCCATATCTGTTTTTCAGACAGCCACCACTGTATACAGACACTTTCAGTCTTTGGCATATATGGTGTCAGCTGCCAGGAAAAGAACTAAAGTACTAATCTCCTTGCTGTATTTTACTTTCATGCAACCCTGTACTGCTCCCACTTTCCAGTTTCATAGCAGTTTTTGCAGCATCCTTTGTTTCTCTCTTATGCATTTCATAGTGGCAGTAAAATGTGTATTGTTCTCAATGTTTAGCTTCAAGTCCTACATATGGAAGTGATTTATCAACAAGATTACAGGCTGGAGTCCTGTGGAAATTGGACTCCAAGGTGCCATAATTCTTTGGAAAATGCCAGCCACGGAAGGCTTTGCCATCCAGCAGTGGTCCATTATTGATAGCCTTATTCAAATATTATGCTCAGATTGTAAACAATGACCAGCTTCTCAACTTCATACTTATACGGGTGCAGCTAATTCAATTCTTGATCATCATACTTATCTCAGTAGTACCATAAGAAGTCATAATGACTAAGATAGTGTCCTGCAAACATGGAAGTGTCAGTTCCTAGAACATTCTGATGTGACAGATGAGATAGACAGGCACTTTGGCCAGTTGCACAGTACTGTTGAATCTCCACATCATTTAAAGCCCATGCTGTTTCTCCATGGTAGAGAAAAAATAATGCTGTAGTTCTCCTGGGACATTTTTTAATTACTGGACCTATGACAAGGGAAAGGAATAATTAGCACCAATGCCCACTGTAAGGTATTCAGCCCTTGGGTATTTCTTTCAAGGTAGGGCTATGGGCTGCATTACAAAACGTGCTCAGTGGGGTAGTGTGGCTGTTCTTGAGCTGACAGCAAGGAGTGAAGCGGTATTTTGGTCTGTCTAACTGCCAATGTTGCCTTCTCTTTTCTTGCCTCCACACCAGAGCTTGCTGGCCCATGAACATTGATGATGGTCTTAGCTGCTGCACAGCTGGCCCACTGAATTGGAGGGACCTAAACTCCCCCAGGCAACATCAAAGGTCTTGGAGACAAAGTCAGCTGGAGAAACAAAGAAACTGAGAAACTTGAGATGTGTCTCCTATGACTCCATGAATCTTAGAGAACTTCCAGACTAAACTGCTCTTTACATTTATTGTTTTATATCCTGTTTTATCTGCCTGTCAGGGCATTGTCTCTTTCCCTGAGAAAGCAAAGAACAGTAGGCACTGAAAAAATCAAAGCAGTTGAACTGCTCGGAGGCTGCAGTCAGTGGTCCTAGTAAAGCTGGCTTGTGGGGAGGGAGGTATGGAGACCTCTGACTAAGAGAGGCAGTGATGTAGTAGCTGGAATAAAATACCTGAGACATAATCGAGTGTAAAGTTTACCCCTAACTGTGCCAGCCTGTTTTAGACTGAAATTCTTTAATATTACAATAGGCATCACAGAGTATCCATAAATATTTTGGAGGAAGCAAAATTAGGAGGCAGCGGTGATATAAATAAAAGAAATTTTGAGGGTTACGAAGCAAGTGAAATTAGCAGAACTCCTACTGACTTCAGCAGGAACAAGTTTGGGCCTTGAGTTATTCAGCTCATAACTCTTCAGGAAGATTGAAAGAAGAATGGTCTAGAGATTTTTGGTCTCAGATGTTATTAGTGTCCAAGCAAGATGTTGTTTAATCTTTGAAACAAATACCAGCGCTCAGAACATATCAATTGTTTGGATTCTGAGCTCTGTGTTACACTTATTCATGGACAGGCAAATTACAATGAGAATAATCATTGTCAGAATACTAATGTGATGTAAACTAGTGTAGAGATATTTATTCAATGAAATGCAATTACCAGCAATACTCTATTTTCTGAACAGTGTGACTGTAATCCAATTTAGGCTGTTTAACCCCTGGTGATTTGTTTCCGTTTGTATTGTGATAGGCTGAAAACAGACAGGATTGCTGGGGGCAGCAAAAGGGAGAGTAAGGGGAAATAGCACCCCATGTAATCTGAGATCTTAATGACTTTACTAAATCTACATAACCACAGGGCTGTTCTTCATGGTTGTGCTGCTAATTGAATTTTAAAATAAGGGTAGATCCTGTTCTCACTTTCTCCCAATATCATTTCATTTTCCGATGAATGCTTAGTCACCACTTTAAAAAATCCTTTGTGGCTTTAACCTGAAGTTACATCAGGACCTTGGATTTCATACAACACAGGATTCTCAGGTGCATGGTGGCAAGTGATTAAGAAGATGTACAAGGTGACTTTCATGACCAGCTTCTCTTGCAAAAGTGTTCTGCAAGTGACTGCAGAAGTTGCAGCAGTATCCCATGGGTAGAAGGCAGTTTCTCTCCTTCAGAGAGTGGGGCATCACGGGAAGGACAGTATGTGGGGACCTTGCTGCAGGCAATTGCTGAAGACTAAAAATCTTCACCTAGACACCAGTACACTCATTAGCACAGAGGAGTCCCCCTGAAACTTTCTGTCCTTATAAAACTAGCACAGAATATGCTATTAGCACAGATAGAAGTCTTGGGATCTGGTCTTTAAATAAAAGCAGTGCCTGGGTAATTTTGTTTTAGGTGCAGGAGGATATTTTGTAAACATGCAGAAATGGATGGGGAAGACCTCAGTGTCCATCTGGTACAGAATTTGCCAATGGTGATGGTAATTCTGACACTGAGCTGAGCGCAAGCACATAGATCCTGAAGGGTAGGGCTGGATCCAGTATGGGGAACTGTTCATCTGGAATATTCTACCTCTCCGCAAACACAAGAAAAAAAGTATTGAGGAAGGAGGATAATCATCACTGGCAGGAAAATGTGCCCATTTTCCGGAAAGCTACAGACAGGTCTGATGGCTGTTGAGGTTAGAAAAGCTTTTTGATAGTACCACATCTTTCCTCCCAGCTTTATATCTATGGTGGAATTAGTCCCTTTAGTTACAAAACCTAAACTGATCAGACATACAAAGTTTCGTCACAGCAGTAGGTCAGTGTTGAACAGACTAGGACATGCACACTGCCAGTCCTGCCTATCTGCATAGGACAGGGCTCTGCGTGGTTTTCAGCTCTGCATTCCTGCCCACCATAGCTGAATATCTCACTGGAGGACTGCAGATAAAGGGGGAGGAATGAAATAGGATGGAGGCTTTGCTAGTGGGTTTGGACATGTATTTCTTGAAGATCTGGTTATAAGATATATCAACATTTCATTTCCTGGTTTGTTCTATACAGAAGACTATTTCATCTCATAGCAGGCTTAGGGAGGCTGGGATTCAGTATATCTCCTGGCATGACCTTAGCAAAGGAGTTATGCTTTATGTTCCCTGTGCCTGGTCCCTGCAAGTGAGATGATGCCAGTTCTTGAAGGCTCACTGATACAGCCACCCATAGCTGTGGAAGCCTTAGCTTCCTAGCAACTGATTTGAAAGTTCAGTATTATTAATGATGTGTGTTGCTGCAGAGACCAGAGGCCCCAGATTTACCGTGTTTAGCGCAGCATAAATACAGCTTAAGAAAGCTATGCGTGGCCAAAGGAATGCATGACTAAGGCCATGGCTATCCAAAGGTTATTTCCCCAAGACAGGTAACCTTCAAGCAGAATCCATTGCGTAACTGCTTCCAGAGTAGAAAAAAACCCAGAAAATCAGTTCTCTGTAGAGAAATGGTATCTGGATGGGAACCTGAGTAAGATTTCCAGCTTTAGGGCATTTGTGCTTTCATTCAGGTTTTTGTGTCATGTAAGCGCCCGTCTTGGGGAAAACATGCTAGCTGGGGCTTGCCCACATATGCTGTTGGTATGTCTTACAATGGTAAGAGGGAAGCAGAAATGAGCAGGTAAGAATAGCACAGTCGAGACAGAACGGTCCTAACTCCCGAGGATTCCACATGTGAGAGATTTGCCAAATCAAACCCTTAGTATTTCCAACAGCCATTCAGCCGTAAGGACTTAAGCTGTGACTGAAAAGCACAGAGTGCAACTATTATTCTTTCAGGTCCCTGTCGAGCTGTTTGCTTTTCCACTTTTAATTTTTAATATAATTTTTCTTGTGAGTTTGCATGAGATGTCCCTCCCCAGTCATTTACTAGGAGTGCTTCGAGGACTCCTGACAATGCAACCAGGGCTCACATCAGTGAGCTAAGGAAGAAGGCAGCTGTGTTTCTTGCAATAGTCCTTACCTGGGCCCAGTTGGATTCAAAAAACATGCCACTGGGGGTTTTGTACATCTGTAACAGCAGAAACACCTGCAGAGCAGACTTTCAGGTTGACAAATTTTTTCTCTCTCTGGACTAGCTCTCATCCAAGCCGGATTCTCTTTGCTGATGTACGCAGTCCATGTTATTTACACTGGTGTAAAATGAGAATCAGAGCCTTTCTTTGCTTCACTAGGAAAACATTACCCAGTGCATGCCTGCAAAGCTAAATTGGCTGCATACTGTCCAGTTACCTCTTCTTCAAATTTCCCACTAAGGAGTCTGCTCACCTTTAACAAATTGCAGCATATAGCCTCTGTGAAAAGCCAGAGCCTCTTGGCCACTTTTCATACCACTAAGCTTTGAAGGGCCAATGTTTTATGTTGAAACTGGGTGTTCATTTCTGTTCAGTATATATGAACTTTGAAATGAATCATGGTTACATCTAAACCACTTTCCACTGATGCTAGACCATAATTCTTAAAGATTGATGGAATGGATTTCACTTGATGAAGACTCTATGCACAGATTTTGAGATAATGTTTTGGAATATAAAGACAAAAGCCAGAATAAAGACTGTGGGAAGAATTAGCTCCCCAGTTGCAGACTGATCCTCATGGGTCTCAAATTTCTTTTTCCTTGATGTGCTTTTATCCTACTCCAGCTAAGAAAATGTTGTTCTTGATTCACTACTTAGTACACAAGAATGCTGACTTCATTTGATTTCTATCTCCTGTTCTACTCCTTCCAACGTGAAGTTGGATCTGTCTTTTGACTGTAAGACAGAGATGGGCAGAATCTTTAATTTAGCATCTTTCATTTGTTTGTGTATCCATTACCTGACTACCAGAGCTTGTTCCTTGTCTAGCAACCATAGCCTCTATGAATGCAGACTACATCCTATAGTGGTTGACACTGCTTTGTGCATTGCTGCAGCTGTGTAACTTTTTGTCAGTTGGAGCTGGGAACAGGAACAGATTACTGTATGCCAGAGAAGAGAGACTTCAGGATGTGAAGAGATAAGATTATTTTTGTATATCTATTTTGTACAGTAAAGGGGAATTCAGCAGGATTTTTTTCCCAGTAACCCCCTGTCTTTATCCAACCTGCATTCACCATTTTGAAAAGTCCATAGAAGGGACATGTGTCATACACAGACATGTACAATATCTTCTTATCATCTATGTATTGTCAGTGAAGGATTGCAGTTGAGCAAGAGATTTGGCTGAAAACAGGCCTACATAACTCCTAGACATCTTGTCTACCCACAAGTCTAAGCATTTGATTTCTGTTGTCGTTACCAAAGGCACATAATCATTCCCTTTCTATTTCTCCTCCCTTCCATCCACTGTTGGACATCACAGCCCATAACTGGACACTCTTTAGAGTTCTTTCTGGACAGTTCAAGAAATTCAACTGTTGAAGATTCATAGAATCATTTAGGTGGGGAAAGACTTCTAAGAACAAGTGCAACTGTTAACCCAGCACTGCCAAGTCACCACCAAGCCATATCCCTAAGCACCACATCCACATGTCATTTAAATACCTTTGGGAATGCTGACTCCACCACTTCATCAACAGCCTGTTCCAATGCCTGAAAACATTGTCCATTAAGAAATTTTTCCCACTATCCAATCTAAACCTCTTCTGTCACAACTTGAGACCATTTCCTCTTGTGCTATTGCTTGTTACTTGGAAAAGGAGACTGACACCCACTTCTCCACAACCTTCTTTCGGGTAGTTGTAGAGAATTCTAAGGTCTTCCTCTTTTCTCCAGTTTAAGCAATCCCAGCTCTCTCAGCTGCTCCTCATCAGACTTATGGTCCAGATCCTTCACCAGCTTCATTGCCCTTCTCTGGACATGCTCCAGCATTTCAATGTCTTTTTTGTAGTGAGGGGCCAAAAACTGGACACAGGATTCCAGGTGTAAAATCACCAGTGCTGAGCACAGGTCACTGCCCTGGGTCCGGGGTCTTCCTCTTTCTAATACAACCAGGATACCATTGGCCTTCTTGGCCACCTGGACATCATCATTACTTTCTGGCTCATGTTTGACTGGTTGACCGACACCCCCAGTTCCTTTTCCACTGTGACAGCTTTCCAGCCACTCTGTAGTGCTGCCTGGAGTTGTTGTGACCCAAGTGCAGGACCTGGCACTTTGTCTGGTTGATCCTTGTACAACTTGTCTTGGATCATCAATCCAGCCTGTCCAACCTGTTCAGATCCCTCTGCAGATCCTTCCTACCCTCCAGCAGGTCAACATTCCTGCCCATCTTTGTGTCATCTGCAGACTTGCTAATCCCCTTGTCCAGATAATTTTTAAATATGTTAAATGGGACTGACCCCAAAACTGAGCTCTGGGGAACACCATTAGTGACTGGCCACCATCTGGATGCAGCACCATTTGCACCCAGTTTTTAGGCCTGGCCATCCAGCCAGTTTTTTACCCGTTGAAGAGTGCCCCTGTCTGAGCCATGAGCAGCCAGTTTCTCCAGGAGAATGCTGGGGGAAACACTGCCAAAGGCTTCACTAGAGTTCACATCCTTTCTCTCATCCACTAATCTGATCACCTTGTTGCAGAAGGAGATGAGGTTAGTTCAAACAGGGTTTGCCTTTTATAAAACCATGCTCTTCTAATTTTCTACCAGCATAACCTCACAGTATCTTTGTAGTCCTCCTGAATTTCCTTCTTCCAAAGGTCATGTACTCTCTTTCCTGAGCTCCAGCAAAAGCTCACTCTTCAGCCAGGCTGGTCTTCTTCCATGCCAGCTCTTTTTCAGCACTCAGGATTGGCCTGTTCCTGTGCCTTTAAGCTTTTCTTCTTAAAAATGTTCAGCCTTTCTGGACTCCTTTGACCTTTGACTGCCTCTCAAGGGACTTTCTCAACTAGGCCCTGAAAACAGGCTGAAATGTGCCCTCCTGAAGTCCAAGGTAGCAATTCTGATGAACACCCTCCTTACTTCTCTGAAAATCAAAAATTCTATTATTTCATGATCAATCCAGGAACTTTCTGGAGTATTTCCTCTCCAGTGTTTTGTATTTCCAGCAGTCACCTGGTAAGTTGAAGATCCCCACAATATCAAGGACTAGTGATTGTAAGACTTCTTCCAGATACTTATAGAGTATTATGTCTCTCTCTTCATCCTGGCTGGGTTGTCTGTAACAGATTCTCACCATAGTATGTGCCTTGTTGGCCTTTCTCCTGATTCTTACCCATAAACACTCGGCCTTTTTATTACCAGCATTAAGCCCAGACAATCAAAACACTCCCTAACATACAGGGCTATCCCACTGCTTCTCCTTCTTTGCCTGTCCCTTCTGAAGAATTGCTACTCCAGCTGTGTGAGTCATCTAAATGTGTTTCTGTTGTATTAACTATATTATAGTTTTCCAGCTGCACAATGGTGTCAGCTCCTCTTTTTGCACATGCTGCAGGAATTGGTGTAGCTGCCCTTCAGTTGGGCTATGGATCCCACCATCTTTTTGGATGGGAAGTCCTAATTTCTATGTGACCATTCTCAGGCACTTCTGTGACTTCTAACACATCAATAACCCTTGTGTCTTTGCTGATACATGGATCTCTCTCTCTCTGCCTCCACTGAGACAGCAGACTGAAGAACCTTGCTAGCACAGTGTTCCTCAAACACTGGTGTGTTGACACCGGGCTTATTTCTAGTAAGCCTGGTTTTATCCCTTTTCCCCTTCAAAGGTAGCTTAAAGCTCTTTCAGTGAGCCCTGCTATCTCCTATGCAAAGTTCCTTTTCCCTCTTTGAGATGGGCATAGCCAATCTGTTGCCAGCAGGCCTGGTATCATGTAGACTAACTAGTGAACAGAAATACCAAAATTCTGCTGGTGACACCCCGTTCAGAGTCAGGTATTGGTCAGCTGTGCTTCCTGTTTCTTCCCCCATCATTCCCTGTCACAGGAAGGATAGAGGAGAATGCTACTTGTGCTTCAAATATTCAGCTGCAACCTTACTGTAATTTGCAGTGAAGAATTCCTATCTTTAGAAGCAAACATGGAGGCTAGAATCCTCATTTGAGGGGATGGTAGGAGCCAAAGAGCCACATTTTTCACCCAGTCAGATCTCCGAGTTTTGCAGTCCAAGCAAATTTAGCATCTGGGAAAACCAAGTGCTCTGCAGAGGCTAAAATGGGACTGTGTGACAAAGAGTTTATAGAGGAAAAGGTTACTAGACAGAAGGGAAAAGAAAAATAAATACATTATTAACATTTCAGATTGTCCATGCAGAAGCAAAATAAGGTGGGAGATGAAGTCTCTGTATGCTGTTCATCATTGTCCTGATCTGAAAGGTCCCAGTGTGTGCTCCAGACTGTATGAGGGAGCTCTCTCCACCTGTACCCAATATACCTGTTCCAAGAGTAGCTCCTCCTCATCCTTTCCCTTGTTACTGATGGGTGTAATCCTGCCAAAGGAGCTGCCGGGCAAGTGTTTGCCACTCTTTTGGTGGCCAGGTTAAACATGGAAGGATCTCATACTTTTACAACAAAAAGTTAATGAAATACCCCTCACCTCCTCCTCCTTCAGTAAAAGCAGCAGTTGAGGAAGGTTGAGGAGGAACATAAAGATGAAGATCTATTGAGAATTTGTGCACATTTTTGCCTTGATGCACAGCTATTTGTGGGAGATGTGGCCATGAGCTTTGGGTCTGCTGCTTTAGCACTGATGCACTTTTTGTCAACCTTTCATCTAAGGCTCCATTCAGAAATCACTTTTAGAGTGTGAATAAGCCGTGGGGATGCTTCAATAAATGGTTTCTCACATAAAGTTTTATTCCCAAGTAATGATTAGGTTATTAGTAAATCCCCAATGACATTACTAAGGAGGTCATTATCATTATCCCAGTTTTATATCTGCAGAAACTGAATCAGAGAAAGGGAAAGTCACCCACTAAGTAACACTTGTGGATGCAAACTCCTGAGTCAAAGTAAATGCTTAATTCAGTAGGTCACAGGACTTACAGGTACTTGACATAAATGATTAATCAATTGGTTAATCAAATAGTTAATCAAATCATTACAACAGAATGTAATAGGACAGCGATGTCTTTTTTGAAGGTGTTTAAAACCACAAAGAATAGTTATTTGCATCTATGACATTTAGTAGCACTAACTGCTCATAAAGGCTGATATAAAATACACACAGCAAATTGCTGTAGAGTTCAGCTTTAAGAACCTATAGAGTTTGTATACTGTCAGAATTTATGCCATCATCTCCTGATTTGTTAAAAAGAAAGTGACATGCCATTTATTAAGTGTTTTTGCTGAAAGACACTCTTTTTATTCATCTTATTCCTGATAATTTTGAAAATTGTTCTAGGGCACTTGATTGTTTTAACAGTCTATTACTGGCTGTAGAAAAATCTACTGCTGTCTCAATATACAGGGCAACAAAAAGTAAAGTGGAGTTAAATCAAGATAGATGTCACCAAGGCTGCTGCAATGATTGCATACTAGAAGGCAGTCTGCAAATTCAGTGAAAGACTTGCATGCCTTTTTCTGACAGCAGAGGGGTTTTCCAGTATATAAGGATTCCTCTAGAAATGAAAACTTACCATGCCCAACTATGCACAAAGAGCCTAAGTATTTAAGGTGGAGAGAGAAGTTTAGACAGAGAGCGCTTGATGTCTGCAATGTATGGAATTATAGAATTGTTGAGGTTGGAACAGACCTCTGAGATCATCAGTCCACCACTTCTCCTAGCACGGCTGTGTCCACTACTAACCTGCATCCCCAAGTGCCACATCACACATTTTTTGAATGCTTCCAGGTGTGGTAATTGCACCACTTCCTTGAGGAGCCTGTTTCAATGCTTGGCAACCCTTTTCATGAAGAAATTTTCCCTAATAACAGACCTAAACCTCTCCTGATGAATCTTGAGGCCATTTCCTCTTTTCCTATCCCTTGTTACTTGGGAGGAGACCAATCCCCACCTGGATACAACCTCCTTTCAGGTAGTTGTAGAGGGCAATAAGGTTCCCCCGAGCCTCTGTTTTTCCAAGCTAAACACCCCCAGCTCTCTCAGCTGCTCCTCACAGGACTTGTACTCCAGACCCTTCAGCAGCTTTGTTGCCCTTCTTTGGACATGATCCTACTGAAACTGCATCTCTCCAAGCTGGCTTAGGCTCCAGGCATTGACACTATTTTAAAGTCAGTACAGTAAAATTAGTGTAAATTTAGTACATTACTGATCAACTCCCTAATTCCTTTTGTAATGAATGGTGGGGAAAACAGTTACTTGTGGTAAGTACTGTGCAATTTACATCATTTAATGTGCTGAGCATTGGGTCCTACAAACCAAACGAGAGTCAAGCCAATAAATAAATTTGTGAGATTGTCATCTCTGCTTATCTGTCCTGCAACTCTGAAATCTCTCTTAAATTAAGATCATATATGTGGAAACTCTTAAAATACTTCTGCCCCCATTTTACCTATTGATGTAGTGATGAGAGCAGCCTCTCAGGAGGTGAGATTTGAAGGTTTGAAGTCCTCCACTTGAGAAAGTTTGACTCTGTGACTTCTATACACCTTGAAAAAGCCTTGAACATCAAAGTGTGATAGTCTAAAAGAGCAGTGGAGTATGCATGGGTGCACACTCTGCATCACCAAGTCACAGGGTAGCCAGGCATTCATTGCTGTATTAGAAACACAACTGCAGAAAAAACAACCTCCACAGCAGCCTGTGCCAACACTCCTGTCTGATTCATGGAGCTCTGCTTGCTACTCCTAGGCTTTTTACCCTGCTTACTGTTTTATTTCTTTCAGTCCAAACTCTCTAATGAGGAATGTGTAAAGAGTGGTGTGAGCAGTGTAGATTCCTCAGGCTGTCCCTTGCCAGCTGAATATGCAGAAACTCACACACCTTCGGTGTTGCTCAGGGGAGCTGGTTAAGGTAGGATTGTGTGTATGAAATGGGCATAGTTAATGCCTGTGAAGTAGTTTAAAACATCTAAGGACGGCTCCGACTCAAAGTCTCCTGCTCCAGTGTGCTGCAGAAACCTGCAAGGCCCTCTGGGGGAATTGTTATCCCATTTGGTCCAAAGAAGGCCTGTAAATTGGTCCCTTCAGTGAAGTTTTGCATGTGTGGGTAGCTGGCCACCCCCTGCAACACTGAACAAAGAAGTGCAAGGCAAATTCCAGTGCTTGAAGTGTGACATGAAGACTTTGACATGCTGCTAAGGAAGCCACACATCCCCATAATGACTTAAAATTCCATGCCAGGCAACCAGGTGCAGGGGGTTAATTAGGCTCATAAGCTGGGAGAGCAGGGAGACCTCTGGGAGAATCTTATAGACAAGCAGCAAAGCATATGACCTCATTTGAATTTTCCTATCAGATTTCCTGCAGAGATCTCAAAAGCACCACTGCCTGAAACTTTATTTAGGTTTCATGTTTGCAAACACAAGGCATCTCCATTAGATTCTGAGGCTGCTGCAGTGTTTTGAAAGATCAAACTGATGATTATTACAAGCAAATTGATTCCCCCACCTCCTTTTGTTTGTTAAGACGAATGACTCTCTTGACTCTTGTGGCAAACAATCTGCTATTCTTCCTTCAGAGCCCTTGTGGTACTGCAGATTGGAGCTGAAGTGTGTGAAACTGGCACTGCTGAACATAAGGCTTTTCTTAGGTGAGGCTTTTTTTTTCTCCAGAAAGACTGCAACAGGAGCCTGACCTGTGTCTCTGTAAAAGGCTCCTTTGGTTGGTTACAGTGGGCTTTTGCACAAGTGCTTGGTGTTTCTCACCTATTCATAATTCAGTGTATTGTTCTTCTCCCCCATCAGTTTTCTTCCCAAGTCATATCTGTGGTGCCAATACAGCACATTAATCCTGCAGCCTTTTGATCAGGGTACGGGAGATTTGCCCAGGCTATGCCGAGACTAAAAGAACAGCTAGTCTGTGCCTATCAGCTTGCAAAAAGCTTTGCTGGAGAAGGAGAGAGAAAGATGGAAAGAGGCCATAACTTGAAAGCCATCACTATGACCTCCCTCAGTTCTTCAGTTGATGCAAACCCTCTGCTGCTCTTGGGAGTGTTTCTACTGGCCATAACAACCGGTGGGTGTCACATCAGCAGCAGCTCTGGGGGAGAGAGGGGAGGGGGATTACACATCACTGTGTCCAGTTGCAGGACATGTCACAAAAGAAGCATGAGGGGAGTCTCATTTGAGTGTCCCAATCCCTCCTGCCCCAGATGAACATTTTCTATAGGACCAGGAGTTGGGCTCAATAATTCTGATAGGTCCCTATCCACTCAGCATATCCTATGATTCTATGCTTCTGCACACTAAAGAAGTCCTTGCTTCAAAGGGAGTGTATCCCTGGTGTTAAGATAGGAGCAAATAATAACGTTTACATCCATCCAGGCAGAAATCATGCTTGGAGTGACTCGCTCTGAGGGTTACAGTGAGTTTCATTATTATCACTATACCTGTTCCTTGTGACAACAGCATTAGAAATTCACCTTCAGCCTTTTGGGCACTTCTGTGATCCCAAGTAGCAACCTTCAGCATGGGCTGCATGCAGCCCCCATGGAGCAGAATCGTTGTGCTCCACATGTGCTGCTGTTTTTCCATTATACGTGTGTAAGTGAAATAAAACCTGGGGGATTTCTTCCCAGTACTCCAGACATGCAACCACATCACAGAATACAAATGTGAGAGTTGGGCTGATGCAGGCTTGGAGAGTTCAGCTCTTAGCCCCAGGGACCAGCAGCAGGCAGGCAAACCTTGGAGGATAGGAGAGCTTGTTAACTCAGTGCTTTAAGTAATAGCAGTGGTGGGGGTGCTGGTGACGCGTGTCCATGTAGTGTGTGTGTGTATGTGTGTGAGTGTGGTTTGACAACAGGTGGGAAGCAGCACTTTCTTCCGTGCTCCTCAGGCAGCAGCCCTGTGGAATAGCTTCAAGGAGGGCATAGGAAAGAGGTTATTTATTTTTTTCTTCTCCTTGGAGATTTTGGACTGATTAAAAAGCTACTTTTGCTAGGAAAGCAACAAGGGAAAAAAAACCAGCCATACGTGGCAGGGATAAAAGAATGTTTGACTCTTCTGATAAGTACAACAGCATTTAATATCCTTGCTGCTCGGCCCAATATTGTATCACAGGCATCAACAATGTTGTGCTTCCCAGCATGCCCTAGCATTCCTTCAAACAAGCACTCACAGCAGCAGAAAGTCCAAGAAAAGGCTTACTCCCTTGAGTATCAAGAAGAAAGCAACAGCAAAGATAGGTACAGTAGCTATTAATATTAATGTTAAAAGAAGAGGAGGGAGAGATGACATAGGAGCATCGAAAAAGCTACTACTGATAGCTTTGATGTGTTCATTTCCACAGGACCAATAGGAACATAGAGAATACGGAAAGCAGATAAAAAGGAAAATGAGGAGGTGGAGGTGAGCAGAAAGCAGCTCAGAAAATTGCACAAGCTGTGGGGAGATTTTTTCTGTCTAGACACTCACACACAGGAAAGGGAGCTACTACGATCTGCATCTCCTCCAGAACAAGAAAGGAAGAAAAGGGACAGAGCTGAGACTAAAAAGGAAATCCACTCGCGTGCCTCTCATTTTGGATGTGGTTTAGCTGATCCATACTAAATGCTTGCTGTAGGAGGGGAGAGAAAGCTAAGGGAGGCATTGTTGTGTCTAAGGAGGCACAACATTAGGGAGTGTGTGAATCCTCAAGCAAGGCTCTGTCCTACTGACACAGTGGGAACAGGAGGGAGGGAATTATTTTAGTCCTGTTGAGGCTGCTGAAGAGTAAAAATGGAAGTAATTAAAGGCCTATTCTAGTCCCACTTAAATCTCTGAGTCTTCAGGCCAGAGTTATTTTTGTTGTATCGCTATAATGGTGTTACATTGATGTTTAGACTGAGTTGGATTTTTTTTTTTCTACTCTGAATTTAGGAAATCAGCCAGCAGTGCACTCACTTCACTGAAATTTTGCCTGTGAAGGATTGTTCAGGTCCCAGGAGGAATTTTGCTAAATTCCAAGCAGCCCCAGAATAACCAGTGTTTGGGCAGCTGGGTTACTGCCTTACATTTTGGAAAGGGCAGGCTTGAGTCCCAGTGTTAGCTGATCCAAATCTAGACTGGAAATAAGAATGACTCCTACACTTGATAAATAATGACTGTCAATTGTCATTTTTTCACTGAGGAAAAAAGCTAAAATGTCTTTGGTTTGGAAAAATAAAATTTAGAGGAAGACCAAGACAAGTTTTTTGTAACAGCACCACTGTTTGTTGCCCCTCTTTTCCTTGGTGAAGGCTGCAGTGCCTGTAAGCAGTGACAGGAACTGCCTTTTCTTGCTTCCACATTCATCCCTGATGAAACTCATCTCCTTTCAGCATCACTTTTAGTCTTTCTGCTCTCAGGTTTCCCTGCACAGCCACGGCAGTCTGAGCCTGTGATTGTGTCCACATCTCCATGATTGGCACCTGTCCCATGTGGGACTTAGCCTACATCCGCATCCTCATGTGGCCTCCTTACAGTGCAAGGGGTCATCAGGAAGAGATTGGTCTCTTCCTCGGCACAGATATTTGTCCTGTACAGGCTGCCTAGATGTCACAGGTCCTGCAAGTGAGTCAATGTAAAGAGCAAAGAATTTGATATTTGGTTTTCCAAAAAAACCCAGCAAAATCAATGTTGCTACCCTCTTTCATTAGACCTCACATGGCTTTTCGAGAACTACATATTAGCAGAGATACAAAGTCCTGTTTTCAGAGTCAAGGAGGACTCTCAGCCCAGTGTCTAGTGGCTCTGAGAGGTCACGGAAAGCAGAGCACAAGCAGGAGCTTGGCATGGGAGGACTGCCATGGGAAGGTCCTTCACCTCCCTTGAAAGTTGGGGAGAGCATCACATCCCAGCAGAAACTGACAGCCTGCCCAAAACCTCTCAATCCTTTGCTCCAAAATAACCATGGAGGATCATTCCCCTGTAGACCAGTTACCCCAAGGAGGGAAAGGAAGCATTTAACCAGCCTCAGTGAGAGGTACTGACTCTGTTCCTGTGCTCACTGAAAATGCCCATGATATATGTGTCCTGGTACAGATACCACATGCTCATTTAGCAATGGGGAAAAAGCCTTTCCGCCTACTCAGAAACAAGCAATAAAGGACTGAGCCATTGGAGCAGTGGCTCAGGTCAACAGAAAAAGTAATTGCTTGGGCACGGTGAGACATAGTGAGGGAGAGGATAATTTTCTGGTGTGTAGACGGGGAAATCAGGTCAGGCACTTTGAACCCCAGGCCACATATAAGTGGTATTAACTGGCTACACTCATTTGCAGAGACTGACTGAATACTGCAGGTGTATTTTAAAGCCTAGATAGTTCTTTTTACTCCACTCTGAATTTCCTACAATTCTTGTTTTGCTTCCTGAAAGCTGTTTTTCCAACTGGACACAGAAAAACTGCTGAACTCCTCTGGCTCTGAGCAGAACAAGAGAATTACAATGTGTCTTATGGGCAATTCACTCCTTTATTTATCTCAGCAGGGGAGCGGATTATGTTATATCTCAACATCCCTTCTGAGCCTATTTTTTACAATCATACAATTCCTGTAACCCCTCCAGGGATACCAGTCACTATCATGTAAGCTCATCGCCACTCCGTGCGCCTCACACTTCCATAGGTGTGTTAGAAATAAATGACCTTGTTATATTCCCATAGCCACAGTCTACCAACCCTATCTAATGCATTGTCCTAAGCACTTGCCCAGCAAACAATGCCACCAAATGCCCCTGACTACCCATGTTCAGGTTCTTTTTTCTCCTGTGTATTGTTTGAAAGCACAGAAGCGGCACAGCATGGAAAGTGTGTATCCATGGAGGTGGGAGCTTTGCTGGGCCATGGATGCCCCTCATGCTCCCAGAGTCCACAGAAGGGTGAGTGGGGTTGCTTACCCTCTCTCAGCAGTCACTCATTCTAACAGGTTAAGGTTGATTATTCTGTGTTTTGTCTTGTGGAGTTACTTTCCTGTTCTTCCAAACGTGGGTATTTGCAACAAGCTAAGCAAGAGTTTGAAGAAAGAGGGCAACCAGGGCACTTCTCTTAGTCCAGAGAACTGCTGGAATCAGTTTATTACTAATCAGCATTTAGTGTCATTACCTAGTGAGGAGGGCACCTGAAGTCTCCCTTTGGGTTTCCTGTTTGCCAGGGCTTGCCCTTTCTGTAGGATGAGACTCAGCAAGATGTTTAACCTAAAACAGGTGAGTAATCATGTGTGTCTGTTTGTAGGCTGGGACGAATGATGAAGGCACAGGCTGAAATGCTGTATTGAATCAGAGCTATGACGACATTTGAGACCCTCTTTAAAATTCACCTTTGGCCACGTTCAGCTGTGCGGATGATACAAAATGGTCTGTTTTTCACTACGTTGGATTAAAAGTGATCCTTGTATCCTGCCACCAGGAAAGTAAGACACAAACCACAATCATCTCTTTTTTTGTAACTAGTCATTTTAGATCCCCAAATGTGCAAATGCCAGCACCTTGTTGCCATCAAAACCCAGTTAACATAATTGATGAGAGACAGGAAATCAAAATACAGTCAGACCTAACAGCCCCAGAGTCAGGAATGTAATTTATACAGTTGTACATTCTTCTGTAAGATGACTTAGTTTGTTCTCTTTCCATTGTAATCAAAAAGTGAATTACAATCCTGAAAGGTTCTATCTCTCCCAGATAACTGAAAAAAGCTAATTAAAAACAAATGCCACAGATGTAATCATTGCTTAATGCTGTAAGCAAAACATGACCTAATGCTATTATGAGTTCTGAACAAATTTCAATTAGGACTCCAGCTGGTAAACAAATAAATGTAATAACAGTATTTTAATATTACTGGATCACTTGTTAGTAAAAGTAATTTTTATTTCAGCCATTCTTCAGTATATGAAATAGTTTTAGATTTAGATGTGTTTTTCAGCACAATTAGAGGACAAAAGAAATTTAAATGAGTAGCATTTGAGGAGATCCTTCTCAGAGGTGTGTTCTATTTTTTATGTCATCATCATCACTTTGTATCTTGGTAGTGATTTACACTATTACTAGATCAGAAGAATAATTCAAACCGATACTTTCTATTCTTCACTGGGAGGAATCACTTAATTTGTTGCTCAAAGTGCTTTGTTATTTCTTGTCTCATTGAGCTTAAGGGATTGTAGAAAGTTATGGCTATTATGGGGTATCAAAAGCATTTCAGAACATGTGGAAAAACTGAGGTGCAAAACTGTAAGCTCTTTGCAGCAGGGTATGTATTGATGTAGCTCTGAAAAAAGAACAACCACGAGTCTGACTGGATCCTTGTGATACATAAGGGTGGTCCATGGCCAGTGTGCCAGCATGGCTTTGGAGAGCCAGGAACAGTTCCTTACACTGCCAGACTCACAGTGATGCAAGGTGAATAAAATACTCAATCACTCAAGTCTCAGTTTCCCTAAATAAAAAAAAGGTACCAAGATAGTGACTTGAATTGACTTCCCTGGCAACCAGGAGTGCACAGGGAAACCACAATCAGACTGCTGCCTTTTTTTTTATTTTTAGAGGCAAAGGTGAGAGACTACAGCTTTGGAAGGATGGTTTCCGCTGCCCAAACTAGCATTCCACATCTCTGCTGCAAACAGCGCTCAGGATCAGCATTTCTTTTCAAGACAGGTGTGAAGTATCTTGGTAGGATGGTGACAGCTTATCACCTAATCAGCATACAATTCCTCTCTCTTGTGATTTAAAACACGGATAAAATAAATTCCATCACTGGAGGAGCATAGTGGCCTGACAGCACCGAGGCAGGAAATCCACTCCAAAATTAAGATACTGAAGGAAGGTGCAATGCAAGGCTCTCCCTGTTGTGCCATTAACCAGTCTTAACCTTGTCCTCATGGGACCACCTCTAACATGGGAGCGCTCGGCATTCGCTGCTTGGCCTCTGTGCTGAGGGGACCCATCTGCCAGTCGGATGAAGGTGATACACATCATGTGGACACCTATATTTCATCTGCCTTCATTTGCATGCAGCAGCCTTCCTGAGTTCTGACTTATTTGATGGCAGAGACAACAGAAGCTGTCATTATCCTGAAATAAAATTCTTGCTATCCCTCCATGACATGATTTTTCCCCCCTTCCTCCTTCAATTTATCCACGTTAAATATTTATTACATACCCTGTAGGGTTACTTTTACTCTTGAAAGAACAAGGGTTAAGCTTTTGGGTTTTTTAAACAAGTGGAAACATTGAAATAAATCACTTTATCAGCAGCAATAACACTCACACAAACAAAAGAAGTCCAATATGAAAACACAGTATTATTAGTTAAAAGAGGAATCACTCTTGGGACTGAGAGGTCTCCTGACTAGCTGTCATGGCTTCTTCATTATTTACTCATATCATAGTAGCAACTAGAGGTTTGAAATAAAATACAGGACTGCAAGTGCTAAGCCCTGTAGATATACAGTAAGAGCTCATTGTCTGGGTAGGCAACAGAACAGTCTGGGATGTGAATGTCATTCGGTTCACAGGAGAGGGCAAGGTGTTGCGAGACAAAGTGGACCCATGGTGTAGTGGAGAGCACTGCAGTCTCCGAATCCAAAGGTTGCGAGTTCGAGTCTCAGTGTACGGACTGTCCCTGGCAGTTAAATGCCTCCCTGCCAATGACAAATGAACTTTAGGACTGAAATGGTGGGGCCAGTTCTGCGCACGCTGAGCCACACCTAAAAAATATCCACTGCGCAGGCCCGAAGGGCACACCCACGTGGGAGAGCCCTTCCCAAATCTTCGTTCATGAAGATTGGCCATTACAGAGGAGTAGGCAGATGCAGTTTGTAGTTAGGTCAGGACTGAAACAATGCTCTTGGAGCGTTTGTATAGCTGTGAGTTCCTCCTTCCTGATGGAAATTTATGTGAACATCCCAAGATCTGGGTTATCACTCTGATCTCCAAGTGACACCTTACTCCCCCTTATTAGGGGCATGTGACACAGACACAACAGTGGGGTCCTGTTTTCTAACTTGACATTTCAAAAATGTTAGTGCTTACCTTTGAGGCAGTTATGTGGGATTCAATTATGTTTATGGAGAACTAGTCAATACCATCCATAATAACTGGGGGCATGTTTCATCTGACCTAAATGTGAGTGTCTGCTTTAGAATAAACTGACTGATGCCTTATGGCTGTATTGACCAGGTCTCCAGCCACTGTAACGGGAATGCAGCCAACAGAGACAACCTAATTTAAGGAGATGAATAACACCCCATTCCAGTCTGTGTACAACTGTACCTTTGCAAAAGCTGTCCTGTCTTGACAAATGCTGACATGTATGCTTGGCATACTTTAGGAAGTTGGGCAGCCATGGTGCTGAGATCCTAAGTGGGTGCAAGATCTGAATAGATTGCAACAAAATTAGTTAATGGGAGACAGATTTTGCCAGACCAACACAAAATTGGCAAAAAACCTTTATACTACTGCAGTTTGCATCACAGAAGCCTTTTTCTGTGTAGTATAGCTGTATTTTTCATTGTCTACATCTGAAAATTGGCTTGGCTGTCTTAGACCATGCCTTAGTAGAGCAGGCTGTCCAAACAATCAGAAGAAATTCAAGAAAGCTTGAGTGTGAATGGTAAGTGAAGAATATTCATCAATTTGACCATCTGATCTGTCTGCGCCAATCTTGCATGGCTTCAGGTAAAATAAGGCCCACCTCTACTGAATGTCAATGTGACTCCATTGTTTGGAAAGCCTGAAGGAAATGCTTGTAACAAGTCATGATATTACACTCAGCTACATAATGCCCCCTCACATAAAGAGATGCATCCCAATGGCCTCAGCCACGGGAGCTGGATCTGGTCATTGGCACTGCCCAGGGCACAGGACAAGCAAGGTCATTCATGGAGGTCTGAGAGAGGTAGCTCCAGCACAGCTGTCCTGGCAACAGTTTAAATAGGGTTCCATAGCAGTTTCCTTCTTCAGCTCTGAGTTCAATTCTTCTAATGCTTATACTCACCTTACTTCTCTGATGAAGCCTACTGAGGTTCTTTCATGTTAAGTATATTACACATCCAGGATGCAGGTCATTCCTTAAGTGCTTTTCTCCAATGCGCTCTCCACACAAGATTTCACTAATTGCTCTCCAGATCAGATATCGCATAACAGATGAAATATAACCAACAGTTTCTGCCTTCAGGAACTCTCATTTTATCTGACCCCCTGCTTCTTTGTTTCCTGTCACCATCCCAACCTATTGCTTGTCTTCCTTTTATCCTATGCTCACTCCCTGTTTTGTGGTCCTCCTTTCAGAGGACATATTTTTTCTCAAATATAGCCCTGCTTTGTTTTTAGTTTATCAAAAAAGATTGCTTTCAACCCTACACATGCTAAATGCAGTGCTTATGGCCAGCCTTGTTGTTCCTAGATGCTTCCTAATTCCTTCCTTCAGCTTGTTTGGCACTACATTAACCATAATGACTTTTTCCAAAACAGCCCTCCACCCTCAGCTCTCTTTGACACCACCAACCATATCTTTTATGACCCAATTCTCTCATACCTTTTTCCCCATCTGTAACTCTTTCTTCTCCATTGTCATGTGAAAAGAAGGGGAAGAAATGTGAAGATTTCTTGTCCCAACTGTATTAATATAAAGTTATTAGCTATAAGCACCTTCAGAACAATTGAAGTCTTACGAACCCAACATGGCCTGCCTGACACTGGACAGAACACAGGATGGAAGGATTTTCAACCTTCTTGTGAGGACCACACTTTAGCCACGGAGAACTTTCTCTATCAAGATGTTACCTATAAGCATCTCCAGAACATTGAAGTCTTATGAACCCAACACTTCCTGCCTGACACTGTGCAGCACACAGGCTGGAAAGGTCTTCAACAGTCTGCCATGACACCACACTTAATAGAAAGAAAAAACTTTCTCTGTAGCAGCTCCTGAAATAACTTTTATTAATACAAGTATGTGACAGTTATTGTGGAGTTTGTGTTGCCACCGATAAAATTTAGCTGAATGATTGTATTTAATTGATGACAAAAAATACCCAAAAGAAACCAGCACAAAACACACTCTACAGAGACAAGCACACAAAACTTAAGTTTCAATATAGAACTTGAGTGATGTATCCCCCATGACAGACTTAACTAACAACAGAAAACTACTATCCAGAAACACAACAACCTAAAACACAAATCTAAACCCCCTTGGTAATATAGAGCAACAAAATGAACTGCACACAACCTTCTCTGTAACACAAAGCAAAAGGAAAGAATATTGCTATGTCTCATTAACACACATTTTAAAAAGCACTACACACCTTAAAGAAACACAACAACCACTGTAAAGTGATATATATACCTAGGAAGTTATGGGGTGTAAGGCAAGNCAACAACCTAAAACACAAATCTAAACCCCCTTGGTAATATAGAGCAACAAAATGAACTGCACACAACCTTCTCTGTAACACAAAGCAAAAGGAAAGAATATTGCTATGTCTCATTAACACACATTTTAAAAAGCACTACACACCTTAAAGAAACACAACAACCACTGTAAAGTGATATATATACCTAGGAAGTTATGGGGTGTAAGGCAAGTTCTTAGTATTAAAGTAGCAAAACACAATTAGTAAATAAGGTGCCTATTGAGTATAGATATAGCCAAGTGAAATTAGTATGAAAGTAGCTGTGAGGTAAAAGTGAAAGCATATCATAAGGGTATAAGGTACTTTATAAGGTATAATGTAACAGGCATGGTATAAGATATGAGCGAATGTATGAAGTAATCTAAAGTAAATAATTACAGAGGATCAAAAGGACATCACATGACAAACCAATATGGTTTTAGGTAGAATGCCATTTTTTAATACATTGCAAACAGTTTATATAGGGTCAAAGCTACATGCTAACTGGCTAAAGTAATTTCACACCATAAAGCAACATTTCTCATTGGTTATATTCCATATCTCACAAGTCCAGTGTTTTGAAAAAACATCCTAACAGTTCCCACGTGAATTTCAAGAGTTCTGTGAGAAACTTTCAGGAGTTCTTGTGTGAAAGTCTGGGGAATTGCTGGGAACTCCTAGGGAGTGATTTCTTCTTTACCATTCAGTAGCAACTGTGCCTCTGATTATTCTCTGCTGGTAGCTGCTCCAATCTCACAGAGTCCATGCAATCTGGATCGTTCACATGGCCATTTTCTGCAAGAAATCCCTCAACATTAATAGGTGTGGTAAGAGAGTAAAGTATAAGGTATGGAATATAAAATATAGAGAGTACATGGTTTTCTTACCCATACACTGCCCGAAGAGGTGGGAAGAGACAGGACAACTGCTCTCAGCTACCCCCACAGAGATGATGGCATTTCTCCACAATTTTTGCCCATGCCCAATCTCTTTTATACCTTTTTTTTATTTAGGTGGTTTGAGTGGCTTTAGTCAATAATTGGTTTTGGGTTGATAAAAAGATGACAAAGGCCTGAAGGGCCAGAACATATCGCAAAGGATGGTCATGCCATCTCCACAACACTCCAACCTTTGTTAATCTTATCAGTCTGGCTTTAGCACTTTTGGAAAGCCACTGGGATGTCTTTGTCCTCTGACAATGGTTCTGGGAGCAACCCTCCAGGGCTGGCTGAGGCGTTTCCCTCAACTCATCAAAAGTTTATCAGGGCTATCACCCCACATCCATATTTCTCTTTGTTCCCCAAAGTGGTAATTCTGTTCTAGAAATGAAATATTATTGCTCTCCTCTTGCTTTATTCATTTACCATAAAAGTACAACAATCAATCTAAGTAGAATAGAATACATAGAATGTTTATCAGAATATAGGGTATATTATTGTATGGAATGTATAAATCAGCTGCAGTGGCTGTATTTGACCTCACAAACACTACTGTGCCTTGAATATTCTAGAACGTTTATTTCATTTTATGTGCTTCTTCAAACATTTGTATGCCTCATAAACACCCTGAGTACCTGTGTAATCACTCAATAACCACAAATCACAGATGGAAAAATTCAGCACAGTCCCTTTTTCATTGAAGCCAACCTACTACAGATTAGCTTCCTTAGTTCAATTTTTTTCCCCTATCTTCTCTTTGGTTTCTGCAAACCCTAATTAACTGGATCTCCTTTAAACACTGTTTTATTGCCAGGGTATTCAGACAGCCCTGAAAACATCATATTAATTGATATTCTGGAAAAGCTGGCTTTTTAGTGGTCAGCAATTCTTCCTCCAATTCATCCTTCCAATCTTTCAACGAGGCCATTTTTATACCCTGGCAAATAGAATACATTTGTTGTATGTTGGGGAAATTGGGGGTGCGTAGCGAGAGGTTTCTCCGTGTCCATGCCAGCCCACCCAGATGTGACCCCGGGTTTGGGCTTCTAGTCGCATGTACGTATTCTCACAGAGATAGAGTCATGCGCTAAGGGTTAAAATCAGGAACAGTTCCCACTTTATTGGGGGGTAAAAAGGTTTTATAGGCTTTCAGGGAGAGCATATGGTCAGTGCCAGCTTGGGATAGGCTGGAGCTTGTTTGTTCACACGCTAGCAGTTTGCTCCCATTGGCTGGAAGGGCAATGTTCACGAGGTGAGCATCACCCCCTAGGCGCCAACCAGACAGTGTTTACCTGGGTCTGAAGTTGTTTACTCCTTCTTCAGGCTGCCTCAAGGTCGTACTGACCTTGCCAGCCTGTCTGCTCCTAGGCTGTGTGTTTGTGCATTCTACAGGGCTCAGGCCAAATCTTCCCCACAGTTGTAAAATTGTTCTGACATCAACTGGTCCCCACATCAAATGTGGAGGCATATCATTATTGCCATCCCTCCTTTACCAAGGAGGAAAGAAAGTGCACTGAGCATCTCCCTTAGGTTAATCTCCCCAGGCTCTCTGTACAGAGACAAGCTCCGCCAAAGTGCAACATTAGAAGAGCCTGCAGAGATGAACCTACTAAGATGAGTCAGATAATTCAGCTGGCTAAATTAGACTCTTCAAATGAGTCAGTGGTAGCACTCCTAATGGCTTCAGAGGATGTATATTCCAGCAATTAGACACAATGTGTAACTGGAGTTCTATATAATTACCTGTACAAATTGCAGCAATATACAATAGGTTGCTATGTCTTAAATAAGCTATGAATAAGTACAGTGTGACTGGAGCTCAAGGTTATTCTTGTCTTCATTTACCTCCTACAAGAAGCCTGCAGGGCTTTGATTTCCAAAGGGAGATGAAGTTTGTCTTTGTTAAGCCTATAATAATGAGATGACAATTCTTTAGGCCTGGCTTAGTATTCAACTTAGGCACCTCTTTTCTCTCCATCTCTCCATATATTCCTTGATTCCACACCTCATTTCTATTTTTTCTCTAAAATCTTACAAAGGGACTTCCAGAGGCCAAAGCAGGGTGGCATCAATGTTGGATCAGGCCCCTCAGAGCCTTTGTGCTGCCTTGTTTTTAATATCTCCAAGGATGGAGGCTGCACAGTCTCTGTGGGTCTCTGTTATAATGTGTGTCCACCCTCACTCTTTAGATAGTTGAAAATATTAACATAATTCTCCTTAGCCTTCTTTTTTTGCAGCTAAACAAGCTTGGCTTCTGAAGCCTCATCTTGTCCATCATATGCTTTGGTCCCCAACCATCCAAGTGAAGAGCTTGCTTTAGCTTGTTGATAACATTGTAATCCTGTGAATCCCCAAACTGAACACAGTAGTCTGGACATGTTTTCTTCACAAGCACAAAATGGAGGAGGCAATCAGGTCACTCAAACTCTCAGCCCTTTGTGCAGTTGGCATTTGTCACTATCAGGCTGGTTGGCAGACTCCTGTTCAACTTCCGATCCCTCAGCACCTCAGGTCTTTTCTGCAGACGTGAATTCCTAGTCAGTCAGACCTCAGCGTGAACTGCTGCCTTATATTATTTCAATCCACATCTAGGTCTTTGATTCCAGGAATAATTTCCAAACTTTGATCTCAAGGTATATCTGAAATGCACAGATTCTGAGACTGCAGGTCATATCCATCACTAATGGCTGTTGGCAGAGTTCTGCTAAAGCAAATGGAACAGACAATATTTATATAGCAAAAGATCTTTATCTTGCTTTCTTTTTAATCCTGGTCTTTTTCTCTGAATACCCTCCTTAATATAAACATCCAATCTTCATTTCTATTGTTACTGTGCTTTTAGCTTCAGTATTAATGTGTGGTAATGATTTAGTTCTGCCTGGTTTTTAATCTGAGAGGCTTGATTCATCTTGCTTCTTTCTTTAACAGGATCTTTATTTCCCGCCGCATGTTGTAAATATGCTGATAAATGTGTTAATTGAAATGACTGTCAGATGTACTGAAAATGAGTCCTTGCAGGAGTCCTACCCTGAGAGTGTATTCATAGCTAATTCTGAAGCATGAAGCTGTGCAAGTTAGGCTGTTTTTTGCACTATGAAGAAACAGCAATGAATAATTCGCTACAAAGCACAAAGACACACATGCATAGGGATGCACACACCAGTGCACACTCCCAAGGAAGTAGTTCTAGGTAGATTCATTATAATGGCGGACAGCGTGGGCAGTTTTGTCAGTCAACTGAGCTCTAATCTATCTGTCTAATGCCTTTCACAATATCATTTCATTAGAGGCGCAAAATAATAATTCACTCATCTGCTCTTCAGCTGCTGGGTTTGATTTGTGTTCTTTTATTGTGGGAACTAATGTGTATCCCATAAGAGTATTTCCTATTTATTGCTTATGTGCTAAGAATATGTATTGTCTTGTCTTTATAGACATTAGAGTGTAAAATCCAGCGGGGGATTTCTACAGAGTACGATATGTAAAATAGTTAATTTCTGGTAGAGCTGAAATGCCTAGAATATTCGCTGAGTTATCAACTATCCTCTCCTCATGAACCAGGTTAATTGACATCCTGCAGAAGCCATTAGGCATTTTTTATTACAATTCTTCAGGCTATATTCCACCTTTATTTAGACCTCAGTTTTCAATGAGCTTAAAGGTAATTTGAATGAAGAAGTGGCTGGCACAAAAATCTGCCTCCCACTTTCAACTCTGTGTCCATCTAGAGAGAATAGGAGGGGAGATGTAATCAGAGGGGGTTAAAGTTTCCACTGATACAAAGGAGAGCATAAAAAGAGCAGAATCATGGAAAAAGCAACCTCCAGTAATGAACAATGAAACCCTTGCACCAGTGTGGCCAGTATTACTGTTCCCATGTGTTGGTTCCTGTCTTTAAACAATGACCTTTTTCTTCACCCTAATACTTCTGAGATGACATTCCAGAATCTTATTCACCTTGATGATGCTGTTTACATATCCCTCTATTTACATGCTGCATTTATTCACACACAGTTTGTATTTGTTTTCATGTTAATAACTGTCATTATTCAGACAACACACTAAATCTGCCTTGATGAGACACCCTGGTACCTCCACCTCCGCAAGTGATGTGGGTGTTTTGCATGACAGAGTGAGTGAAGCTCCCTGTAAGCTATGGGCCTATTCTGGATCCTCCACATGCTAGCTCACTGTGTCTCAGATTAGGGAAGCTGTTCAGAGAGCTGTAAATTTGGCTCTTCATAGGTTATTGGAACAACACAACCTTTCTCCATTTGCATCAATCAAATACTGGGCCACAAATCCCATGTTGTCTGAGGGAACATGCCTGATGGAGAAGGAAGAGGAAGAAGCATCTGCAGCTGAATTTCTCCTTTTGTCTTCTGTCTAGAAGTCATGTGAGAAGGAAGCAATTCTGGGACCAAGACTTTCATCTGCCTGAGAAAGGTGATGCAGCTCTTATTTTCTAGAGCTGCTGTCTTAGTTTGAGGGAAAACCAAAATGTTTATCAAAACTAGAGGAGAGGATTCCTCCTCAATAACCACCCTTTGTTAAATTTAAAAAAACCCTCCAAAACTACTTTTAATTAGAAAATGTATATAAGGATAACTGTTCTTAACCACTATATATATATATAGATGTAACTATAAACAGACCAGAGCAAACTACTTCCCCAGCACCAAAAAGACAACCCCAAAAACTGTAGGTTCCTCCTGGTGCAGTTACATTTATGGACAAGTGTTGGTGTCACACCTTGGCTGGCTGAGAGGTGAATTCTCAGTCTTTTCCCAGTGAGGCAGAGACCAGGGGAATGTAGGACTCACATGGTGCAGGATGGAGCCTTTCCTGTGGCAGAAGAGCAGATTCTCTCTCTTCTTGTCATTTGTTCAAAAGGAGATGCTGGGAGTTGAGGACTGGTAGTAATTCCCAGAAATCTCCTTGCAGTCAAAGTCAGTCTCCAGAAAAAGGTCTGCAGCTTTGACTCTCCTCTTTCTCCTCTCTCTCTCTGGAGCTCAGGGTGCCCAGAGATGGGGAGGCGAGGGAAGGCAAAGAGCTGAGCCAGAAGGAGTTCTCACCAGCTTAGCAAAACAATGGCTCTCTACCAGCAGCTGCCCAAAATGAAGTGAAGCCAGCACACAGGAAAAACTTACTTCCCTCCCCTCCAGGGTGCATTGAGCCTATTTTCTCACCTCCACCCCACCATTTAGTTAGAATCTAGACCCATCAACCACTTCTTTGTTCTCAGTCCTGGCTCTTCAACTCCCAAAACCTTTGTGTTGGTAGGGTGAGAAAAATTCCCTGAAGGCACCCTTTGACAGCTGCTTTTCCACCAAAGTAATTGTTGTGTGAAGGGGAGGAGGGAGACAGAAATACAAAGATTTCTAATCTTAACTGTATTAATAAAAGTTATTAGCTATAAGTGTCCTCGGAGTAATCAAAGCTTTATGAACTGAGCACTGCCTGCCAGACTCTGGACAGAATACAGGCTGGAAAGATTTTTGACTCCCCTAGGAGGACCACATTTAAGCCAGGGAGAAATTATCAGCAATAAGCGCTTCTAGACAATCAGATCCTGATGTCCCCAACACAGTCTGTTGACTAACGGACAGCACACAGGTTGGAAGGGTTTCTGACCTCTAATATGAAGCCACACTTAAGCCAGAAAAGAACTTTCCCCACAACAGCTCCCGAAATAACATTTATTAATACAAATATGTGACAGTTATTGTGGGTTCCGCTTTGCCGGTGATAACGTTTAGCTGCAAGATTGTATTTAATTGATAATAAAAGACCCCAAAAGAAACCAGCACAAAACACACTAAACTCAAGTTTACAGAAACAAACACACTAAACTCAAGTTACAATACAGCAATGTATCCCATTTATACTAAAGACAGAAACTAGCAACAAAGATCTACTAACTAAAAACACAGCCACTTAAAACACTTATCTAGACACTCTTTAAAATATCTTGCACACCACTCTCTCTGTAACACAAAACAAAAGAAAGAACAGAGCTGCTTTTTATCAACACACATGTTGTAAAAGAAACTGCACATTGAAAGTAAAGCAAGTTAACTGTAGTTGCAAAACAGATCTGGTCTTATAAGGTAAGAATATCAAAAAGCAATAACCAATATAAAATAGCAAAGTGTGAAGCAAGTTACTGTTATTAGTATTAAGGCAGCAAAACACAGTCAGTAAAGAAGACGCTTATAAAGCAAGAATCAAAGTAGCTGTTAGCATAAGATGGAAGATAGAATGAATAAAGGAATAAGCTTTGTAAGAAAGTAAAGTTAAGAAAGTAAAGTATAGAAAAATATCCCTACATTGTTCCAGGAGGTAGGAGGAGGCAGGACAAAGCTGCCAGCAGCTACCCCAACAGAGACTGTGGCATTTTTCCCTTTTAGCTGGAGTTTAGACTCCACACTTTTTATACCTTTTTTTTTCCTTCATGTGGTTTTGTGTGACAAAAAGTCAATCTTTTGGTGGGTGATACAGATGGCTGAGGCAAGGTGGCTCCTAGAGTAGTTATAGAAGATGTCACAAAGGGGGCCATGTCATTCCTTAAACAACACTCCACCCTATGTAAATTTATCAGTTTGAAAGCCTTTGTCCTCTGCTTGGTGCATCCCTCCAGGGGGGCTGAGGCGTCTCCCTCAACCCATCAGGGCTTATCAGGGGCCATCACCCCAAAGTAATCTATAACTTCATGGTAATATACTCTCTATTGAAGATGGGCCACTGTGCAAAAAAGAATGTATGATGTCTGAATCCAGAAGGATCCTGATTCTATAGGCTGTTTAATGGGGCTCTGACAAAACAGTGCTGGGTTCTTGGATCTATTTCCAGTGCTTGCAGATGTATTTCATGTAATGACTTTTCTAGGTGAAAAATAATGCTGTTTATGAAGCAGGCAGTATTGCTGATTGCAAGGTGGTTGCTCATCATCTAAAACAAGGTATTCTCCCTGCCAGTGGAATTTTCATGGGGTGGTTTCATCACTCCCAGAAGACATAAGGGCATCATTTAGACCATCTTTAGTGGAAAAATGCCTAGGATTTGCACTTCCACCTCATCAGTCAGTTGTGTGACCCCAGGCTCCACTGCAAGAGGTGCATTCCTCCTGCTCTCTGCTTTTCTCACTGCATTTTGAGTTCTCATAGTGGATTAATCTCAGAGGCTTTTGGTGTCTCTGCCCACCTTTGGATTGCATCTGAGCTACTTATCTCCACAATGAAATGGCAATGCAGCTTAGGTACTGACAAGAACAGTTAGTAGTCCCAGTGCTTTAACATGGGCCTCACACTGTCTCTCTAGATACTTTTTATTCCTCAGTGGATTTTACTGTCTGGCAGACTTAATAGGGACATCGAAAGTTTCTCCAGTACTTTTTCTCCTCTATTAAGTTAGGTTTTCTTAGTAACATTAGGAGTCCTTCTCTGTCCCCATCCCAGTTTGGATTTAGCATTTCTGAATGTGGTTTGCTAGACTTACTTCATCAGAGCACCATATTAATACTTTACTATCTTTTCTTATGTAACCAATCATCTACTACTGTCTCTCCTGTCACTTAAATGTCAGGAGAAAAATGTGTTTGCATGAGCAGGTGACTCAAGTCATTTTAGATTACACAGCTAGATGGTAGCCAGCAGATTATAAAGGGTTTTACTAACCTTGGCAACGCTGAACACATCTTGAGTTATTTGTCTGGTAAGTTGTTCATAAAAACCCCTTAAAACTGAGTTTCAGACTTTTGCTGTTTATGGCACCTTGTTAAAACAAATACTCAACCTTTGCCCAGGATGGAATTTTGAAGTCCATGCAACTACCCTCACATCAAGCAGGAAATGATCAAATTATTTTTTCACTTATTCAGATGTTGATAAAAATTTTCCAATCCATGTTTTTCCTGAGTAGTACCATTTTTGTGCAGCTCCCACCAAATTAAAACCAAAAAGTATAACAAGAGATGTTACCATGTTAGGTCCCAGAGACATTGCAAGGTAGCAACAAGTGAAAACAGAGACACATGAAAAGACTGTGAGAAGAAGGTCTCTGTGCTTTGTGGGAGCGGGCAGAGTACATGAACAGGGTTAAATAGCAAACACTAATTTCCTTGGTAAAGAATATTCTGTCTCTGTATACAGCTGTATTATGGCATCTCTGATCTTGCCTTTCTCTGCCACACATATCGTACCAATATCTGACTACTTGTTTCCTATCAAAAGCTGACCTTGGAAAAGTAAAAATAATGAGGAAACTGACATAAAGAAACAATCAGGGGTGGTTTCTGGCCAGCAGGATAAAAATTACACATATTATAATCCTCTCTAGTCATGATGATACAATCTGTGAAGGGATTTAGCCTGGTACTGCTCTACTTGCTGCCATAGAGCTACGGTAGCTGACACCACATGGGGCCTGGCCTTTCACTCCCAGCATCTGCTAGTGTGACACAGACTGACAGCAAGGACAAAAAGAGCATTCAGGCAAACATTCAACACCTTGCTCAGTTCTCACCGGCAAGGAGGTCCTGGTAAATTCATGAGGAGTTTTAAGAAAGTCAGGAGGAGAATTGTCTCCAGTGTCCATAGAACTATTTAAGACAGTGAGCCTTGATGCTACTAAATCACGCTTAACTGGGTGTAATTGACTTCTGGATCTCTGTCTCTGAAACCAATCAGCATCACTTTTACAGCAGTTTGCTATTTGTCAGAAGTCACAGAAGTGTAAGGATGAGCAGAACATGTCAGACCCAGGTGCACACAGCTCATGCATCTGTCTCCAGCAGTGACCCAGGGCAGATATATAGGGAGGAAAAATGTAAGACAAAGCAAATAATGGGGGTTTTCTTCACCAGGACACTCTCACATCTTCCATATGACTTAAAGTACAAATACAGATTTGATTTTTGTTATTCCATTTGCATACTTCATGGGGAATTTCCAACTGAACAGCATCTTTTCTGTCAGTCAAGAGGTTAGGCTTACAAATGAGGCAGATCTGGCTGACTTGTCCCCCCGGCCTACTGACCTAAAACTCCCTATAGCATTTGGTACTTTGCCCTGAATGCTTTTCAGCTTTTTTCTTTCTTTTTTTTTTTTTCCCTTATGCAGCATTAATTACTGTTTCACCAAACAAAAGTGAGTCTCAGTCTGGGTGGCTGCATTCCACATGGAGAGAACTGACCCACATGGTGACGGAGTAAGGATGAATCCTTCTGATAGTGACTAATTATATTTCCCAGTGTATATTGCAAGCCAACCCTCTTAAACTAAACCTTGAACTATTCCTAGTCATGCCCTTCAATGGGATCTCCAGCTCTTGCAAGCCTCCTGACCTAACAAGATCATTAATTAATGTCTACATTTCTGCATGTGTATAAATATACATAAAATCTACCAATTCTGATATGAAAATCCAGTAGTTTTCACCAGCATATATTTGCCCTTAACACTAAATATAAAGACATATAGTATATAGACCTTCTAAACATATCATATATTAGGTTTAATTCTTTACAGTTTGTGCAGGATTGAATTTTTTCCTCCATGTACTGTATTCATTAGTAGTTCTGCTACATAACATTGTAGGCATTGCTGATGTGAGTCTTTTGAGTACAGGAAGTTCATGTTGTTTTATGAAAACCAGTTTGCTGGAAACAATAGATACTATTCTTCAGCTTGGACTATCACCAGTAATTATCTCTTGGCTGCTATGCAAATATCTCATGTCCTAATTTCTACACTTGTTCATTTAACGCATAAGCTCATTACAGCTGAGATGTTTATTTAAAGGAGCTGCAAATATCTCAAAGCAAGTTGCTCAAAAGCTTTACAAATGACAACTTTTCTTCACTGTCAAATTACACTTTCTGTTGCATACATGGTCTGCAATCCACAGCTATTTTTTCCTTAGTCTGTTCAGAAAGGACTCCAACGGCTGGGCACAAGGCCAGATTTTTATCCTTCTCTTTATTGGTTTCAAGTGAACAACTTCAGATTTCAACTAGTTCTCTGACAAACTGAGCCTGTCCTTTCACTCAAGTGTCTGCCCAGTGCTCAGCTGCTAAGGGAAACAGTGAGAGGAAACAACTCTTGTTTACATGTGACACCTGACTTGTTACCTCTCTTCACCAAGTAAACTGCCATCTAGGAGAATGGCACATCCCTTCTCTCTCCCCAGTCCCTGAACACAAACGTTCTCTCAAACTTCATCACACGATGTCTGTGTTCTTAGAGACTTGTGAAGTGTACCCTTCACAAATTGCATGTGGGTTCAGAGCACACAGAGAGGGATTTGTGTGGATTGCAGTGTCTTAGTACAATACCCAAGGGCTGACCCCAGCCAGTCACATGAAGTTAGCAGTGGTCTGTTTTGCAGATGGCTTTTCTGGCCAAGCCCTGCCTTCATTTACAACCATACAGCCTTAATGAAGCTCTACACCTGTGACCAAACTCAAAACTTGGGCTGCAACAATGGTGCCTGCACTACAGCTCTGAGGAAAGCATGATCAATTTTTAAGGAAAGCTGATCATAATGGTCTGGTTGGATCTTCTCAGTACTTGGAACAGGACCTTGCTGTCCATGGAAGAGGGGTTGTGAAGCTGTTTGGCATAACATAGTGCTGACAGCTGACAGCTTTTCTAACAAAGACTCAGTAAGCAAAAAAGGAAAGAAAAGTAGCTCACACATTCTTATGTTTTTTCTCTCTTCCAACCCCTCTTCTTGCTGAAAATACCTAAACACAAGAGTCATGATGAAGGCAGCATCCCCATTTTACTGCAGGGCCGTGCACTCAAGTATGTCCATACATTTGTCTGAGCTGCTGAAGCCATAACAGGGACAGGAATGGGGGGAGGGAGAAACTAGCCTGAAGGCTCCTGCAAAAACCCTCCTCCAGTCATTACTGGCAGGCCAACATGCCTTTTTGCTTATCCTGCACTCCTTCTCTGGATCAAAGAGTAAAGAAATGTCAGCCGGAGGCCCTAGAACAAAGTCAGTTGCTGCCTCCTTCCCAGTTCTTATGTTTCAGGAATGGCAAAGGTCTTACACAGAGACTTCTCCATAGCAATGCACAGCCCAGAGCCTGAGTTTTGGCTGACAGCCTTGGTCCTAATGAGAAACTTACTGTAGTTGTTGCTTTGGCTGCCCATAGCCAAAACAAAGTCAGTGTGTTATTTCCTACCAGTGATGTGCTTGAGATTTCCAAAGTCAAGGTGGCAGATAAATGAGAACTAATTTGTGTTCTAGGATTTGTGGCAATCATATAGCACAATAATCCTCAGGTTCTTAATTGTCTCTGCTTCTCTAAACATCTTGGGGAATTCAGCCATGATTGTTTTTTCTTACCCCACAAGACTAAGGCTGAAGCATAAGGCAGTGGGTGCCAATGGCAATGTCCCTCTGGACACCTCCACCATCCAGAGATGTCAGCTTTAGATGTGGTATTAACTGAGGGGTGCTTTCATCCAGCACTAGGAGCTGGTTTGGGTGCAGGCCTTTTGTGAGCTGGGCAGTACCACAGCTGCTCGAGCTGATTCAGCACGCATGGGCTCTAAATCTAAATTCAGAGGCTGTTGTTCAGTTTCCACTGCTGCATGAAGCAAAAGCACCCCTCTGTGTCTTTGGCAATCTAGGTGTGTGATGATCCTGCCCAAAAGATTATCTGCCTGTTGTAGTTAAGTGGCAGAGATACTTGCAGACCAGGGAAAGTGAAATCTCATTATCAGCAATGCCAGAAGATGCTGAAGGACACACACAGTGTGGTGTCATTTGGTTTACAACAAGCCCTTCTGGAAGCACAATGATCTATTGAAGAGTGACTATCTCTACTCTTGAGTGGATCAGCACAAAGAGAGGTTAAGGCAGCACTGTTAGGTAATTGATTCATGTCATATAAATTGAAGCTTAGAAAGCTGGGAGGAACAAAACAAAACCAGACCAGAACACATAGCTATTAAACCCCTCTAAGGAGTGCATGGAATAAATACTTACCCTTCTTGCAACCCTAATAAACCTAATCAGGATTAATTACTATGTCTGACTTGAAAAATTTCCCTGCCAAATGTCCATTTTTTCTGGCAGATTTCCTCCTAACATACATATATAGATGAGGCAGGCAGGTTTCAATGCCAGAAAAGGGCTTTTTCTAACACAAAAATCACCAACACAGCCAAATTAAAAAAAGATTCTGTATTTAACCCCAAGCATCTCTTTCCTGATTGATTTTGAGCCCCACTATACACATTCATGTGAAGGAAAACAAATACCACTCTCTGTTTGTTTAATCTGTGGCCGCAAACCAGCTGAACTGGTTCTCACAGTAATCTCTGAACACCAAACTGGGCCTTTCCTGGGAGGACCTCACAGCACTTTGGAGGTGTCAGTGTGGTCAGTTCAGGAGTAAACTCACAGATCAGAAAAAATATAGGGATTTGATTTCTCCTCTGAAAGGCAGACTTCCTGCATTGATAAACTGGCTGGTAAATGGACCTCAGAGGAGAAAGCTCTCTGCTCCCACTAGTGCCCAATGGTCCTGTGCTTCTTCAGTGCTTACAAAAGCACATGTATACACACATAAAATTAGTAAAGATTGAGCAAAACAAAGAGACAAATGAATGCTTAGTAAAGAGCCTTTCCTGGGCAATTAATGTTAGAGGATCTTTTAGGAACTCATAAATTCCTTAATTCCAGTCCTGTGATTAGCCCACTCCTCTAGGCATGCAACAGCCATCTCCAGTCTGAAGAGTTCAAGCTAACAGTAATATTAAAGAAAACATTGTGGGAAGAGAAGTCCATTAATTAGTATAACAAATATATTCAGAAAAAAATTATTCATGGAGAGTTTTTTTTTCCTCAGACAATGCACAATTAGCCCGAGGAACTCATTACCATAAGTAATAAACTTTAGGAGTGTCATGAAATTCAGTAACAGATTGTTTGTACAGAAGACAGTAATATCCAGTATTAATGGGAAACAGTTATTTTAGGAGGGGTTCAAACCTAATCTCTATGCAAGTCATACATTTTTTCCCCAAACTCTGACAGGCTGTGACTTTCCCTCTGGGCAAATGTCTTACTCCTTCCCTCTGAAACCGATGGTGATTGCTGGAGCCTTTGCAAGGATATTTGGTAAACGGGTCTGCAGGGATAGGACTGCTCTCGTCCAATTCCATTCCTGTAGCAACTGGTATCCAGGCATTCTTGGTGTCCTCTCCAGTGAATGCACAGACACGGGTACCTACACAGTGTCTCACTCAACTTCTCTTAGGTAACAGGTTGTGATGGGCCATCCCTTGGTGTTCCCATGTCTCCCCTAATAAGAGAGGGAAATTGGAAGTGGTAGACAACTCCAGATTACCACATCTACAAATGAGTATCTCTACATGCGTCTCTACATGCAATACATGAGTATCTCTACATGAGTATCTCTCCACTGTAGGTGGATGAGATCTGGTCATTGATTTGCATCCCCAGGCAGAGAGGACCATGCAGGTAGCGACAGGATTGCATTCCTCTTTTTTCATCTTGGGCCACTCATCAGTTCTGTAGGCATGCCAGGCTTAACCGAGAGGACAAATCTAGTCAGAGCAGACTTCTTCACAAAGGCTGGTCCTCTTCATGAAGGTTATTGAGCAGCTGATGTTGGGACAAAAGTAGCTCACCAGCTGGCAAGGCTGCATTGTAGAGGCTCAGTAGAAAAGGCTGCTTTGGAGCATCTGCTTTGGAACATCTGCAGACTGGCCTTTGCTCAGTATCAATTACATCCATGGCACAGCACCAGTGAGCAGAGCAGTCTAACAACCAGCAACAGCCCTGAGAGTTAAAAATCTACATTGAAGGGCCTGCTCGCAACTCTCTTTGGTTTGGATTAACACTTTCCTTCTAAACCATCCACAAAGTCAAGCCAGTAATGACTTGAAAGGATAGCATCTCTCAGAACTAATAAGAGCTAATCTAGCATGGAAGAGATAGCAACCATTTGAGTCAACAGGCAGAGAGAGGAACAAAGTCTGGCTACAGCACACTGAGAATGTATACAATTATAAATCATAAATTATAAAACAGCTCACTGTGGAATAAGGATATATCCACAGTAACAATTCTAATAAATATTTGAAACAATGCCTTGATTTCATTAGTGTTATAAATTCTGACTACAAATCAACTCCTTATACCTTCTAAAAAAAAAAAAAGGAAAATCATTACCTGAGTCTTCTATTACTAATCAGAAAAGCTTCCTTCTAGACAATCAGTTTATTTAAGGAATCGGCAGACAGTTGGCTGCATGTATGTGTCACAACTTTGAGGCTGTCAGAGCTGCACTTATTCGCTAATCATACTCATGTACCTACAAGCTACATTTTTAAATTGTATGGATGAATAATCTCTTTGCTCTTGTGAAGGGTTTTTTATGGCTGTGCATCTATTCTCACTTGACTTTAAAGCAATCAATATGCTGGCACAAAGGCTTTGGGATAATTCAGAGCAGCAATCTGTAGCAACTTACAGACTGATTTGGCTCCTTTAAATTGTTCTGATGAAAAAATTATTAGAAGATTCCAAATGCACTGAGTTAGCAAAAAAAAAAAAAAAAGAGGAAATAAAAAGGAAAGAAAGAGTTCTCTGTCTTATGAAAGCCTCAGGAGAAGAATTCTCTTCTTCTTAATAAAGATCTAAGTCAAATATGACCCTTTGGTTTATATGGAGGCCTTCCAAATTTGTTCCAGAGCGGCAAGACAAGAATTTAGCCCCAGAAGTAACCCCTGCTCAATGACATGGATTTCAAAGATGCAGGGTAATGCGTACAAGCTCTTAGGTCAGTTGCTCTGCTCACAAAGAAAGACAAAGAGGGGCACAAACTCCTGCATTTGGCTTTTATTGGTGCTTCTTTGTACTGAGCCTTTCAGGACCTGCCTTGGCAAAGCCAGGCAGCTCCTTTTGGTGATGATTGAATTTGGAGGCTGCACAAACACTGGAAATGGAGTCACAGCCAAGCACTCCTCACCCTGCTGCTAGCAGGTCACCTGGCACCTGATAATTTTATATACAGGTGATTATTGCACTAAACCCACCAGCATCTGCCACATGGACAAGGATTAAACAAGACACGTTGCTTTTCCTGTTACCTCACCCACTGCAAGGCACAAATTAATCGGTTGATAGATTTCATTGACTAACGTGAGCTGTAAAGAAGTAACACATCGCATCTGTGTTGGCTGGGGAACAATGGCTCTTTGTAGAGGCTGTGTTCTTGTCAACATCTCCAGCAGTCATGACACAGTCATTTTGCAGAGTGCACCAGGAGGAGGAGGCATGCTGCATCCAGGCTTTCTGAAGTTTTATCAGTGTAAGCAAGTACTGGCCAGCACAGCACCAAGTGCAGTGAGGGATTCGAATCAGTCCTGCTAAAGACATAGGCAACTGGTGTTGCACATTTTTTAACTGAGCTTTCAGAGCATGGCAGATATTCAGTGAGGAGAGCTGATTTTTCTCCTTCTTCTGTACATGCATGGAGACCTCCCCAGCTGCATCCTCTGTGCTTGTTCTGGAGAAGAGGTGGAGCTGAGAAGGGAGGATGCGGGTCAGAGATTTGGCATTTATACACCATCCTTCACCCTGAGCTCCACTGATGTTGTGCACCACAGGTAATTGCAGTCCTCTGGAGATACATGGTAAACAGTTCACCTACAAATGTGAAAGCAAGGGTGTTTCTTATAAACACTATGGAAGCTGAGGATTTTAGTGCTAGTGGTCTTGGATTTCAGGAAGTCCCTTTTTAAATCTTATGTCCAAGAGCACTGGCTGTCCTGTGGTATCAGAGAAAATCTGTGCTACCAAAGAGCACTCTTGTCTGTGTGTGGTCCCCACAAGTTTTTAGGGACCACAGCAATAGTTGATGGCAGGTGTTACAGCTTTGCTTTTACTTACTGTTATGTTCATCATTTATTTCTGACACTGGCACATCTGAGGTAGAGCTCAGGTGGTTGTACTTTGGAGAGAGAAACCTGGCATTGGCTATGGGGATGGTAGCAACGGGTAATAATGAACAGAACAAAGGTGGACTGTGCCTGCTGAAGCAAATGAGCAGAGTGAAGATGAGCTGGTTATTCGCTGTGTTGAGTGGAGCCTCTTTGGGACTGAGATAAGGAACTGGAAGGTCCCAGATTGATTTGTAAAATGATAAGGGATCTTAATTTGTAGTGGTTGATAGAACAAGGAGTAATGGGAACACATTAAAAGAAGGGAAATTTAAGTTAGATATTAGGAAGAAATTTAAGTTAGATATTAAATACTGTAAATGTGGTGAGACACTGGAACAGTGAGGCTCTGGATGCCCCAACCCTGTCAGTGTTCAAGTCCAGGTTGAATAAGGACTTGAGCAACCTGGCCTAGTGGGAGGTATCCATGCCCATGGTAGGGGGGCTGTGACTAGATGGTCCTTAAGGTCCCTTTCAACAACTTAATATTTTATGATTCTATGAATCTTAAGAAACAAGGAGTTACAAATTGGAAGACATAAGTTTTGGAAGAGAGATCCAGTGAACCTTTAATTGAGAGCAAAATGGACTGCTGCAGAGCATCCCCCTTACAACTTCTGGAGATGCTGAACTGTGAGGCTGAATGTTGGTTTAGCAAGAGACCAAGCCAGTTTTCTCCTCACAGGGAGAAAGGAGACAAGGACAGATAAAGATATAAATAAATCCACAACAGTCTCAGGTACTGGGGAGAGGGTAGCAAAAAAGTGGTGTCCCACCTATCTGGGAAGCACAGGAGTGCACAGTGAGAGGCATTCCTGGGCGCAAGGGTTACGCCAGCCTTTGTAGATTGATTTTGTTGTATTGTTGGGAAGTGAGAACAGCTTCTGTGGGAGATTTCACATTCATACTGCTGATCTCTTGGTCCTAAGTCTCCAAAACTGTGTGGCTGCACATACAAGATCTGGCAGGAATGATTCCTGACTGGTGCTAGTTGCTGAGCTGCACCTGTGAATGGTTTGGGAAGGTGCTACGGTAGCTGCCCCAAATCTGAATCAGGCTGGGAGTTACTGTAACATTTAATAACACAGATGACTCCATTCCAGGCTGGGAATATTCCCTGCATTGTTTAGTTTTCAAATAAAGTAATGATTCCTGAGCCTAACCTTTATTTTATGTAACCAGCCTCAAAGTGGATCCTTACTCCTGTACAGTCTCACTCTTACTATCTGTGCACTGTTACTGCTCTTACAAAAAACCCAGTCAGACTCAAGAACTAAAATGGGCACAGAAGCAAAACTAAAAATTCCCCTAGTTGATCATGGTAGTTAATAAAGCTGTGCAAGTTATTTGTTCTAAGAGCATGCATCAGAAATATCATCCCTTTTTGTATTAGTCTACTGTCTACTAACTGGTCATGACTGCAAGAAAAATCCATCTGTGTCACAAGCACCTGACAAATATTTTGCATACAATAAAGCTTAGCATGGGGAATTTGTCAGCTGGTTTGCACACACAGTTCATTATTCACTGCATTGCGTGACTAGCCACTTCTAACATGTGATACAGTTCCTTGTCTTTATTTACACAGAGAAACTATAAAAAAGGAGAAAACCAAATGGATATCTTTCTAGACACACACATGTGTCAGTAAAAATGCTAAATAACTATAATTCTGCAACCATTCATTTTTATGAATCCCCAGGTATCTTTGAAAAGACATATGAATAATTAACCATGATGACTCAGAGCACATCATCATGAGCATGGCCTTCTATTTATAGCAATATTTCTATATTAATCTTCTTAATAACAGCAGCAGCAGCTGAAAATAAGTCACCACATTAGGCATCCCTTTCGATAAACTCATACATGTAGAAGCACTTTTCTTCGTTGTTGCTGCTTTCTTTCCATGAGAAACTCATGGGAAGAAAAATGTCATATCAAGACTTCAGCTTTTTCAGAATCAACAAAGATAGTTAGCCACAAACATTCTCATTGAAATGAATGAGTTGTGTGGCTAAATTCCCTGCTAAGCTTTGAGACAAATGAAACAAGTTGTTTTTAATCTGTACACAACTGAATGCCTAATTCTGACAGACCAACCGAGATCTTCAACACAGAGACTTTTGTTCCTCATTCCCTCCTCTTTCTTCCACTTGTCTAATCTTCCCATGCTCTGCCTTGGCATTCAGCTCATGTGCTAAGTAATGTGTTTTTTCATATCAGACTCTGTGGTTTTGTATCACTTTATCTCAATTTTAGGGGCAATCGGTTGAAGTTATAGAGAGATATAAGGCCTCTGCATCACCCCTCCATCAGACCCACTTTGCTGTTTATCAATTAAAGGTCAGACACAGGTTAGTGAGGAAAAACTCTCTGAAATGCTGGTCTGATAGCATTATTACAGCTTGTGCTTTGGCATGGGGCTAGCAATATGTCAGCTGTGCAGCACAGTGCGTAGAAATGAAAGAGAAAAGTAGGTTTTTGATGCTGAGAAATAAAATGGAGCTAAAATAGGTATAGATAAATATGCATTTCCAATGTTTTGGGGGCAAATCTTTTGTTAAAAAAAGGGAATTCTGGCACTACTGCTTTCAATGATTATGCTAAAAGGGGTAGACAAAGATTTGCGTGGGAGTGAAGAGATTTTTGGCTTTGTTGGTATTGTCAGGGCTCTGCTAGATGAAAGCAGCTGGAACAGCCTCCATGGTTGAAAAATTTGCCATGGGACTCATTTGCAAATCTCCCTCAATCTACAGGATGGCCAGGGCTGTCTGTATGAAGCACAGATGTCTCTGCTGCAGTGTCAGCAGCTCCATCCTCAACCTTGGCAGGAATGCAGCCATCATGTTGTCCTGGCCAACCCCTGAACATGACGTGAGAGGCTGTGTCACATTTCCCTCTTAATTTGCATCACACTGGCTCTGTTGGTGTAGTCTGGACTTAAACCCTCAGCATTGCCCTAAGCCTTGAGTGCAGCCTCCAGGGCCAGTCTCGATGGTCATCCTTCGCTGTGGAGCTGCAACTGGCAGCAGCACCCAGGACCATCTTCCTAACACCCCTTTAGAGCATCCATGCTGGGACTGATCATGACAAGCTCCCAATCCCCTTTTTCACACCTTGTCTCCTCAGCCTTTTCAAAACACCCCAGGAGAGAAGGGAGGCATGATTTACCCTTGCAAGTGCTCTGTTAGCATGTCCCTGTCACAATAAATGCATCTTAGTGCTTTACAGCTCTGCCTTCAGAGATGTTAACAGCTATTTCTCCTGGTACTGTCACTGCTGTAACACCGAGCCTGGCACAGGGTTGGATATGGTTGTTTCAAGGTGTAGTAGCTGCTGTTAATGATTCACTGTGTATTGGAGTGTCACAGCCTGGGTACTCAAGGTTTCATTCATTCCTAATCCTCAGAGAAATAAACTATCCTGCTACCTGTCAGATTGTCTTGGTTTGAGCTGGCAAAACACCAACTGTCCAAGACAGAGTGAAAAGGGAAGAAGGGGGAGAGGAAAAAAACCTTCCAAGCTAGGTTTATGCTGAAACTAACTATGTGTATTTATACAGAAAAGAGAAAATTAAGAGAAATCTATACTATAACACACACTTACACAAGTTAAATATAACAAGAAATAACCTCCCATTCCCCAGTTAATACAAAGTCTATTACTCTAGATCTATAAGTACTCTAAAAGACACCCAGCAAGAAACAGAAAGAGTAACAACAAAATGTTTCTACTTCTCTGAAACTCAAACAAAATGCAAGTAGCGGCAGCAGCAGGAGCAAGGCCTAACAGAGTAGAAGAGCTGTAGCACGTCCTCTTTCTTTTCAGCCATGATGGAACTGACTGAGCCACACCCACACACCGGATTTTGCCACTTTTGAGATGGTGTCGTACTATGGTATGGAATACAATATTATTGGCTAGAAGAAGTCAGCTGTTAGCTAGCCCAGCCTAGATCGAGTCAGCTGACAATCCCAGGCCTAGTCTGAACTTTAAAGCCTAAATTTAGGCCTCCTCTGCTAACCCATAACACAGATGCACGCAAACCCTGCCCCATGACTCACTTTCTGTTAACTGTACCATAGGCACAAGCAGAATGCAAGTGGATCTCTTCAGCAGAGGGCTCAGGCTGAGGAAATAAAGACATTAGGAATAACAGAAGCATCTCGGGTCATGGGTCATTTGGGGGAATGCCAGCATCAGAAAATGCTGCCTCTGTCCCTCCGTTGTGCCTGTCTGGGGGCTGTGGTGCAACTGGCTTTTTGAACTGACTGGTGCAAGGAAAAACCAGTTTTTTCCAAAGTTGGGAACTCACTGGGAACTCACTAAACCACCATTGCCACTGAATTCTCTGCCTTATCATGAAGCTGCTATCTCGGACTGCCCCATCTTTTTGTCAGCCTAGTACATAGTTAATCTGAGGACCAAGCAACACAATGCAGAGGTTTCCAGCAAGGATAATAGCAATGGCATTCATAGACCCTTCACTGTCTGCCATGGGGGCTGGGGGAGATATTTGCTGATGATACCTGTCTGGTTACATGCACATGGTTACTAAGCCTGAGCTCCACTCTGCAGGCTTATTCAGGAGGTGGTGTGTTCAGGTGGACTTTATTTGGCCAATGTTTTACTATGTAGTCACCATGCTTAGCTTTTTGTAAAAAAAGAAGAGGATTTGGGATCCTTTTATCATCAATGGATATGGCAGAGACTTTTCTTCTCTGCAGCCCCAGGCTTGTGGCAGTTTGTAAGAGTTTCAAAGCCAGTAAGAAAGCCTGTGAGGATCCAGTTATGGCAAGTTATTGGCAGACAATAAAATGACACTAAAGAAGTTCCTCTTTCCATGGTGTACTCAGGAGGAACACTTGGTTTTGTGGCATTTAGTATTAAGTAAATTCTTACAAACTGGAGGAAAGAGAAAAGGAAGGATGCTCAAGGAAGAACCATTTGACAAGTAGTCTGGGGACTGTTAGTGTGGGTAGTTCACAGCGTTAAAGGATGCCAGCTGTGTAAATCAGGATTTATCTCTGCCAATCCAGGCAAAGATGATGTCTCACTGTTAGCTTGTTTTACAGTTTTTATAGAAGCAAATCAGTAAACACAGCTGTACTCATGGGAAAATCTTTTATCCCGGATGAAAAAAATCACCATGTACACAGCTGTACCTCAGCCCTGTCTGGTTCTTGATGCCTTTTATGTTAAAGACTGCTATCACTTTGAAAATAACCAGCTAGATTCCTAGATTTCACTTTGGAAATAACAGAAGAGTATAATGGCCATCTATCAAAATTACTCAAAAAATCTGAAGTACTAAATGGAAAACATTATTCTTATTTCAGGACTTTTGAATCACCCCTACAATTCTGCAGCAAGGAGAAAATTTTCCCTTAGATATTACAGATGAGGCTGTTAAATTCCATCATGTTACTCTAAAGGCACCTGAGAGTGAATTATTTCAAACCATTCTTAGAATTATACTTAAGGCAAAGGTTCATGACAGGAGAAGGACCCAGCATTTTATTTTTCCTCTTCTGAAACCATTTTTTCTGCCTGCCGTCTTTAGTAGTTAATCACCTAAAAGCCTTTGCTAGAAACCAGTCTTATGCTGTGTTGGGTCTACTGATTACACAGTTTTCAGGGCTGTCTGATGACTACCATGGCAAGGTTCTGCTTTGGCTTTCATGTAGGTACAAATAGGGATTAAATCCGTTGCACTGATTGACTTTGGTACACAAGTTTAAAACCAGGAGCTGACTAGAATGCCGTGAAATCATCTCTACACTGATTCCCCAGAGTATACTATCACTGATAGGTGTCTTCGCCCATTATTCCCCTCATTGTACTGGTAAGGAGAGATGAGCAGGTATTGGAAAGAACTAAACCTTGTCATTTGTCAGCAAAAATGCTGGTCTTCTGGTGAGGGGCTAACAGAATATTTTGGCATTTTTGAAGACAATTCAAATATTTACATATGAATATAAAGTATATTGCATAAATCTTCTCTGAAATGGACCAGTTATGAAAGCACCACTTCAGAATTGTCCCGAATAAAATTCTACCTCCCCAATAGCCAAGTTTGGCAGACCTACCCATGGGAAAAAAATACCTTCCTGTGCTTTTAGTAGAACAAAAGATCAGAGGTGGAAAAGATTTATCAGGTCATCCAGCCCATCTTCCTGATAATAGGGCATTGTTTTCTTAAAGTGCATTTTTTCTAGTGCTTTGACTAGTTTTAGAAGACCTAAATGATGGATGGTGTTTTTATCATTAACCTTGGGAAACAATTCCAGAGCCTAACAAATCTCAGTGTCAGGCTTCTCCACATTAGTGCCTCTGCTTTGTTAGTAATTTCATAGGTTTATACTGGTTGCTTTTTCTCCAAAGCATAGGCTTCTGCTGAGTTTAAGAACAGGGTTAGATATTGTGGATAGATCTTGACTATCCATCCTCATGCCAGTGGGTTGCTTCTTCTGCAAAGCAGTCTCTTGGAAATCTGAGAGTATTTCTTCACTGCGTGAGCAAGAGGAAATTCCAGCCTAGTTCTAAACTGAAAATCATTGCCTTGCCAGCTAAGTTGCAGAGAACAACCTGTCCATGATCCCAGTGCCTTATAATGGGAAATATACCGGGGATAAAGCTTAGCTTCTGCAGCCACAGATGTGAACCAGCTTGGCATTATAAGGGACAAGGAACACGCATGCTGCCAGAGATCAGCTTTCTGCTTCCAAGGTGGGGACATTTAACAACATGGCAATGATCATGTCTGGTTGTCCCTTTCCTGTTTTACCATTGATTTAAACATTTGTTTATCTTTTAAGAGCACTGTTCATTCCAAGGGATTTGGACACTATGATAGAGAGCCAGTCATCCCTGGTCAGAAAAGATAAACAGAGCCTGGAAAGGGACAGAAAAGGACTATGGAAACAAGAGAGCTCTGTGTGCTCTGCAAGCACTGTGAGGCTGATGGGATCATTTTCTGTCCACACATGCCACATGAAGCAAAGCACTAGGAAGAAGAAAAATGTTGCTTGGCCTTCAGGACAGCACTACAATTAAAACAGGCAAAAGCAGGTTGTGAATAAATTAATGTTAGAAAATAGAAGTGTTCTCTTCACCTGGGGAGAGGATAGAAAATTGCTTTTAAGAGGTAATCAGCTACTCTTTGAAAGGGATTGCATGATTTTTGAGAATCACAGAGTCACTAGGTTGGAAAAGATCTCTAACAAGTCCAAACATTAACCTAACACAGCCAGGTACACTATTAAACCATGTCCCTAAGCACCACATCTATATATTTTTTGAGCACTTCCAGGGATAGTGACTCCACCACTTTCCTGGGCTACTGTCCTAATGCTTGACAACCCTTTCAGTGAAGAAATTTTTCCTGGTACCTCCTGGTACAACTTAAAGCCATTTCCTCTTGTCCTGTTACTTGTTACTAGGGATAAGAGACCAACCCCTACCTCGCTACAACCCTCTTTCAGGGAGTTGCAGGGAGAAATGGGAAGGAATAACCTGTTCAGCTTGTTAAGTTAGTTAGAGGAGTGAAATGTTAGGTTCTAGTAATATAACCCTAATGGAACAAAACAGAGGCTCACATTCCCCTCTTTCACTGTTTAACAGATCAACTCACATTGGTAAATGCAAACTTTCATTTAATTAAATCCATTTGGTGTAAAATTATTTCCCTGTTGCTCAGAGGCCAATACAACCCTTTTCACAACACTCAGGCTCCATTTAACACATCATTTTCATCAGGGTTTGATTTTTGCAAAGTAAACCAGAGTTTCAAATAGATTGTCACAGTTGAAAAAAAGGCAACACTTGCTATGCTTACAGCATGGGCCAAAGATGCCACTGAAAATTTTTCTTCTCCTGAGGAAAACAAAAAGAAGTGTTTTCGATCCACCAGCTCATTTTATATTACCAGTTTACTTTGTGGTCCATGAGCTTCCCATTTGCCACCGCATTTGAAACTTGTTTTTCTTATCACAACATTATTTGTATCTAAGACTTGGACTTGAGATGCATGTTCCAAATGATGCTTCTGGGTAGGGAAAGGAGAAGCAGGATCTCAGCTCTCCCTGAGCCAGGGACTGGATTACCACTGCCCTTGTTACCATGCTTTGCTTACTCCTATCACTTCAAACATTGTTTTATGGTGCAAAAGAGAGTGGCATGCATGGGTACACTACAGTGGAAAAGCTATTCTCTTCCATTAAAGGAGGAATCAGACATTTAACCTTGGCCTACATCTATTGATAGTAGTGGTTCTGTGATGAGAGAGGTGTGATTGAACAATCTTCCCTTTGGATGAATAGCCAAGCCTAAATGGATTGTGCCTAGACTGAGTTTAGCAAATAGAAAAGGGAGAGGGAAAAATACTGTATTAAGTTAAAATTACTTAATTGTTGTCAGCATCTGTGCTATTTGACATTCCCTTTAGTGTCTAAGACATCCTCCTGGGGCTGACCAATATAATACAGGATAAACCAGACACCCATGTTTTTCAGAAGCCTGAGTTAGAAGCTGAAAGGAATACCCTAGGGCATCTCAGATTGCAAATATCTATATTTAGGTAACCAAATCCCACGAACATTGTCCTTGTATGCATCATTCAAAGCACCAATACAACAGTAAATGTGAGATGGGACATATATATCATCACCAAAAATCAAAGGGAAATGTATCTTATGTTAGAGAAACCCCAAATATATATGCTGCAGTTAATCAGATGCCAGTTCTCACGTATAATGTGGTTCAATATATGTGGTCTCTGCATCCTTAGAGACATGTAAAACTTGGGTAGTTAAGGCAGTGATAACCTGATCAAACATCAAAGACAGCCTGTTTTGAGCAGGGTGTGTGGCCTCCTGAGGCCCCTTCCGGCCTAAGTTAATCTGTGATACCATGATTCTGCTAAAGATGGGAAGGAGATGGAGAGAAGGATGGTGTTGAAAAGGGGAAGATGTTAATCTTGGAATTGCGTTCAAATATTGTCTGGTAGACTGGCAGATATTCAGACAGTAACCCCTGAGAGGTAATGCCAGATCTGTCTTTACTTAAAATTAATATCAGTTAGAAAATAGTGATGAAAAGCAACTCTTCTGGATGACACAATCTGTTAAAATGCTCGTATAGGCATGAGAATTTCAGCATAGGCTCTCTGACAAAGAATTAGATAAAAGATAGGAAATAGAAAACAGGCATAAATGATCATTTATCATCATGGAGTGGAGATATAGCAGGAGATGTTCTGTGTCCAGTCTGATCAACATATTTATCAATGATCTGGGAAAGAAGGGCAAACAAAGTTAAGATAAAAGAAACAAAGTCCAATTGAAGAACTGCTAAAAGTACTGCCCTGGCAATAATATGTCAGATAAATTCAGTGTGAATAAATAATACAAAGTTAAAAAATGGTCCCAAGCTTTCTGAATGAATGGTGAACTAGTATGATTTTATCACTTGGGAACACGATCTTTGGATGTCTTGCTGCCTAAGATAATATCTTTGTAAACATTATCTGAATGCTCACAGACTTGGAAAAACAAATCTAATACTAAGAATTTTTAGGAAAGGGATAATGAACAGAGTAGATGAATATGTGTCCTGGTTTAACCTCAGCTGGCAACTCAGCCCCACAGAGCAGCTCGCTCACTCCTCAGTGAGATGGGGAAGAGAATCAGAAGAACAAAAGTGACAAAAATCATGAGTTGAGATATAGACAATTTAACAGGTAAAGCAAAAGTCACACATGCCAGCAAAGCCAAACAAGGAATTCATTCACCACTTCCCATGGGCAAGCAGGTATTCAGGTACCCCCAGTAAGCAGGGTTCCATCACATATTATTGTGACTTGGGAAGACAAACATCATCACCCTGAATATCCTCCCCCCTTCCTTCTTCTTCCTCCAGATTTTTATGCTCAGCATGAGGCCATATAATATGGGATGTTTCTTGGTCAGCTGGGATCAGCTATGCTGGCTGTGTCCCCTCCCAACTCTTTGCGCACTCCCAACATCCTCGCTGGTGGAGTGAGGAGCAGAAATTGCCTCGACTGTGTAAGAACTGCTCCCTGTGTCATCAACACCCTTTTCAGCACAAATCCAAAACATAACCCCATACCAGGTACTATGAAGAAAATTATCCAAACCAAAACCAGTACAGTATGTCTCTATATAAACACCACATCTTGGAGTATGTTCCTGCTCCCTGTGTCTCAGAGGGGATGTAATAAGACCATGAAAGGTTCAGAAAAGGGCAACAAGGATGGAACAACTTCTCTGCAAGGAACGATGAATCTGATTAGGAGACCCCAGGGACTATTGAGGGGACATATGATAGAGGTGTATAAAACCATGAGTGGCCAGAAATGGGTACATAGGCAATCATTATTCCCTGTCTCTTCCAAGAAAAGAATTAGTGGGCACCAAAAGAATGTAGCAAATGACAAGTGCGAAGTGTACAGAAAGAGAAGGCTCTTCAGGTGTTGTGTGGCTGAGCTGAGGAGCTTAACACTACAGGCTGTTGTGGGTGTCTTATGGATTCAACAGCTGACTACCAGATCATATGAAATCAGAGAGAAATGGAATGAGTTTATGGAATAAAAACTCATTGGGGTCTACTGAACACAGAGATGTGACTGCTCTTTCATGAAGATTTTGTCCTGTTAACTGTTGGCAAGTAATAAAATGTTCAGGGAGGTAGCATGTTTGCCCCCATTATTAAAACATTTCCCTAAGAACCCTGTTGACCACTTACACAGGCTGGAACCTGCTGGAATCTTGTGATCTGGCACTGTACAGTGGCTCCTATTTCTCATGTTCTGGTAGTCCTGGAAACACGCAATCAAAATGTTTAGGAAAATGCTTTGTAAGGATGTCCACAGTAAAATTGTTCATAATAAAGACAGTAAAACTTGTGTCTTCTCAATCACCAAGTTTGCTCAAAGAGAACATACATATTTTTGGAAATCCCTATCACAGCTTCCACGTTAAATTCACCTATATTCAATTATTAAGCAAGCTGGAGTAAAACTTGCAATTCAGCCCAGAACAGGAGAGAGATCAGCTGCACTGCCCTAAGGGCAGGGCAAGAAACAGACAGTCAATTAAACTCAACAGTCAGAACAGAGCACAGTGTGTTTGCTCGATAGAGTCATTATCCTTATCACTTAAATAAAACAGAAGGGCACTTTGTATAATAATGGAGTAGTTAATTGTAATGCAGCTCTGTTTTCTGACACGTATAATCGTTACTAATCTGTCAAATCAGAAAACACAATTATCCTATGCAGTTTTCTTAAAATCTGACCTTTTTATCTCTTCATGCCTTGTTTTTTTTGGTTTGTTTTGGTTTTTTTGGTGTTGGGTTTTGGGTTTTGTTTGTTTGTTTGTTTGTGGGGTTTTTTTGTTTGGTTTGGTTTTGTTTTTTGGGGTTTTTTTTAGTTTTTTTTTTTTTGTAAGATAGGTTGTGATATGCTGAAGTCTATTACAGCAAAGACTTTCTCTGTCTGTGAGAGAGGATGTGCCCCCCTGTGACTGACTTAATCTGTCCTGCTCCTCCCCAGGGTCCCCCCCACGCTTCCTCCAGGGATGAAAACTGGCTTTGAATGTTACTACACTTTTTGAGCTTTACAGACAAGATACATTTCTTACTAGCTAAAAAGCCCTTTTCTTGGTTTGGTTTCCTCAGCTGGAAACATCTGCAAGCCTTGTGGCCAAGTGTGCTGACAAATGAAGATAAATCGTTAGCTGATGAATACTCAGCAAGGCTACTCTGAACCCAGTCTCAACAGAGCAAAACGCAGGCACGGGGGTAGAAGAAAATTGGTGGAGGTACCTCACATATTTAAATTTCCTCTTGGCACATTGTAGATTAACCTTGAGTTTTTGAGCTTCTCCATGGAAGAACGACTTTTTTTTCTGCCTGAGAAGATCCCAAGATATTCTCAATGGAAGCTTTAAACAATGGATAAGACAATTTTGTAAGCTTCTTCTGTCTTACTTTGGGACATGAGCACTATGCTACATGAGCCTATTTTCTGCTATTCAAGGATTTTCCAGATCTATCCATTCAATGTATATTTTAGAAAGGAATTTGACACAAATCTGCTTCTATGTCTCTACAACACTGTATATACTTTCATGGATTCTTTCTTTCAAATCATTTCAGTGTATGTGCTTTCAATTAAAATGTTATAAAACATTTATAGCTTCTTCCTGCAAAGCATTGAGGACATTTACATTATAGAAGACACTCCCTATACTAATTTTGTGGTGCTCACTGCTGTATTGCTTGCAGTCTTGCCTCCAGTTCTGTATATTTGCCAGCTGTTTGCAGCACAGTCCTTGGATTTCATTGAATGTTCCCATATGGATGCTTTCTGAAGCTGAATCCTCTGAATCTGTGCTGTGTGCATGACACTGTAGGGACTAGACATGATCTGTATTCCCAGATAAAATGGATTGATGAGCAGTTCAGTGACAAACGCATCCAAGCAAAGGCATGGGGCACAGTCCAATGCTTCTTTTGCCACATCATTTTCACATGGCAATATGAATTTGTGTCTTAGTTCACAGTGGGGCAGTTCATGTTCTTCTGCCTCAGAGATGTTTCGTGGGAATGGGCATATCATGACCAGGGGGCTGGCTCTTGTGAAACAGGGAGCGGGTGAGGACTGTGGCTAGCTATGCCAGCTGATCAGTGCATGCTAAAGAGTAATGCCCAAAAAGTGGAACCCATGATATATGTTTTATTCCTAGTCTCTTTATGCTGTTTGCCTTTGTCCTTTTTCAAATCAGTTATGTCCAGGTCCTCAGAAATATTTAGTCAATGAACTGATGGGAACTTTGACAAGCTAGATTTCAGATTTTGAAACCTTGACATCTAAATACCTTTGAGTCGGAGTCTTCACTGGAGATAAATCACAACAGGCATCCTTTCCCATAGAAAACCAAGTCTATGACCATTCTGGGATCCCACTCAATTCTACTCGGACATACGCTCACCATGAGCTTCAGCCATGAGTCCTCTGTGAAACTGCATTTTCACAAAACAAGTTTTTGTGAAACTGCAGCTACAAGCATTGGCTCTCTTGAAAGTGCTTTTGTTACTTCTAGCTGTCATTTTCCTGCCAAACCCACACTCTGAACTATCCCATCTAATTATACTCACTGGCCATCTTTCCCCTTTTTATTGGCAATATTTTTCTTGTTAATTGTACATGCTTGGTTTTAAAGAATAGTGCCTGCCTTTCCTTATGTGACTCTGCAAGGAATATTTCTGCATCCTGGGTAGTTTCTCTGACATGTTTATGCCTTTCTGGTTACTGTAAGAAATGCAAGACATATTACATACTGCAGAAAACCGGGCTGGCACTTTGCAGTTTTAACATTGTGCCTTATTGTATAGTTAAAATAAACGTACCTGATATCAGCTTTATTACTTCTATTAGATGGTCTAATAGCTTGATGTGCAGGAGTTCTTCCAGCAGGATGTTAAAGGGAAATCACCAGCTCAGCACAGCCCCTGCTCTCAGTAGCATCCAAGCAGCAATCAGGGACTGCAGAGTAACACAGGATACTCAGCTGGGGCTGTGATAGGGCTCTGAAGTCAATCTTTTCCCTCTAGATTTTACAGTTAATGCAACAGAGTGTCAAACAGATGTTAGCACCATAGAAAAAGGAGAGAAGATTCACAGAATCTGTTTGTGGTTGCTGTTCATTTCTACTTTTCATTAAAAATATTACACCTTTTATCCTGCAAAGGCTCCCCTCTGGGTGATGCTACAGCACTCACACAGGACAGATTTCTTCAGCACTGCTGAAATTTTGTTCAATAAGCATACCTGTGCAATTTGAAATATGCTACAACCATGCCTGACTGACAGCTGTAAAAGGAATGAATATGACAATCCAGAGCTCAGTACAATTTGCAGTCTTGTGAGTTTCTGCAACTCACATATCCTGACAGTGCCTTGATGGGTGTACCTAGAGCTGAGCATATCACCTTGGGGTTTCTTCATAGACTCAGTGGTGTTTAGGGTGCTCTTCACCTCTATGCATGACTACATTCTGTGTTTGGTTAGATGAATCACAACAAAATATCTGTTGACTGTACTGTCTAAATCTACATGGACCATCCACAGGCCAGATATTACCTGAGGTATTGACACTTATATCGGAGACACTGAATGTTGGGCCAGGTGAGTTCCACACAACATGTGGGCTTTGATTTACATATATTCTCTAAAGATTCACTTTGATCTAGTTGTCCCTGACTCCCTTTTACTCTAATTTTAACCGAAGTGAATACACTGGAGACACCTCTTTTTGGTCAGAGGAATTCTGCTTTATGTGTCTCTCTGGTGGAAAGTAAGTTGTTCAGAGTGCTATGGTTATCAGTGCTGAAAGAGTATGCTGAGGGAGGGCAGTGAGTTAACTATCTAGCTCAAGAGGATCCCAAATGAGTTGTGATCAGGGCAGGTTGCTATGTATGCACCTTGAAGTTTCACCTAAGCAGAATTAGTGGCTAACCACTGCTGTTAACAGAGATGCTGGAGTTTTGAGGAAAGTGCTAAGGGCCACTTGAGAGCATAAAACATACTTAGGGTCAACTAGTAATTTTTAGCAGGTGTACTGTTTTCCTTATCATGATGGATCTAGAGGTGAGAGGAAAGCCCCTTGAACACTCCTCTACATGTACACATCTGTACTCCCAGGTCTGGGATACTTCCTGGGGCAGAAAGGAAAAGACAGCTGCCATGATGTTAGTTCAGCAAAAGGTCTGACCAACAAGCAGGATTTTATATTTCCAGCTAACATCTCTGGGGGTGTCTAACCAAAAGGCCCCAGCACTGAAAAGAAAAGATCAGCTTTGCCCATACAGAGCAGTGTTTCTGAGCATAGGTTCTGCTAAGAATTTTTATAATTAACCTGATTTTGTTAATCCTATCACCTTACTCAGGTTTTAGTCAGATCCTGTGCTCAGATGATCTTTTTTAGTAACTGTAACTCACTGGTCCAGGAGAGATCAGCTCAGCTCAGCTGCTCTGTTTGATCTGCTGGAAAATTGTTCTTTTCACTCAGTTTTTCAACTGGGTTGCCTCTGGCACAAAGGGTCAAGTGATTTGAGACAATTGTCTTTGGCTCATTCAGGATCAAAGCACAGGTTTTACCTGGCTCCAATTTTCTTCCACCCATGTTGTTAAGAGATCACAGAACCTTTGACATCCAGTCCCCAATAAATGCAATAGGCAGTGATAACTGAAAGCAGTAAAATACTCTTTTGGGCAGACACCAGCAGATAATAGAGAACCAAGAAAAAAAATCAGAGGTATGTAGCAGGTGTGTCAATCTTCCCAGTCTGAAGAAACAAGGGGAAGCAGCAGGTGCAATGTGTTCCTTCCTGGGTGTGCCACTGGAAAACTGGGCATTTGTCTGTGGTGCCAGGGGAGGGTGTAGAAGGAAATGACCTGCTGGTTGGTGCTATGCAGGTAAGGAACTCTGAGCTCTCTAATTTGGTGGACACTGTTTCAACTGTCTCTCTGCTGAGGGTACTGAGCAAAGGAGTGGGTGTCACATTCCAGCTTATCTTGTCTCATTGAGTAATTCCAGGTAAGGTGTTGCTCTTCCATCACTTGTAGAAAAGCCAAGAGAATGTCTGTGTCTCAAGTAATCACTGTCAATAAGGCATTATGGGACTGTCAGGAGAGAATTTTGAGCAGGTGGTACCTATATTTATTTAATTAGACTGTATAGTACCTGTATTTGAAGAACTGTATTCTGAACAGTGCAGTGTTCATGTTATGCCCAGAGAAGGATCAAGTGTACAACACTGAGAGGACAGAATATCTTCAGGAAGAGAATCAAATACTTAATCCCTCAAAACAAAACAGGCCAGCAGTTTTCAAAAAATCAGGAAGAGAAATTTAGACACAATTATGACTGGTCTGATTTCTGCCATATACTACTTAATAAAATACATTTTCTGTCTAATCTAAGGGGCAATTGAGTTGTTTTGCAGCATCCAGCTTCCAGGATCCTTGATAGATCTGAATCAGGTACCTATTGCTCTTTTCAAACTGATATCTGCTCTCCAACCATACCAATAACTCACTTGATTTAGTCACCATGGATTATGAGGAAATGCAGGTCTATGTATCTAATAAGTATTTGAAATAGATGGATGTGGATTAATATGTTATCCAACTCCAAAGATTTTAAGAAGGCATGCTGAGACTTGCAGACACCAAAGAAGGGTTGTGTTACCAAACAAGCTACGTTTCCAAAGCACGGAAGGATTTTTCCAGTCAAGAAGGTAAAATATTAGTGGCCTGTATGAACTGTCAGAGCCTATGTCCACTTGTTCTAGAAAATATACATGAATACATGTTTTACGACATTTCTTGTATTTCCCGTATTTAGTCACTTTTGCAAAAGGAACTCTCTGTGGTGATGTGATTTTCTGATCCTTGACAAAACATAAAAGTTGAAAGACCCATGACCATGCAAGAAAAAAGATCATTAAAATAATTTTGTCTCTAAAAGTTCAGGGTGAGTTTGCAGTGAAAGTTTATGAGTGGGAAATTATGCATTTCTCATTAAGTCCAAACCAGTTCTTCTGTCCCTGTTGATGATCTGCCCTTGTTTCAAACCAATTAAGCTGGAACTAATCTCTCTGTTGGTTTGAGACATGCTGTCTTTGTTACTTATAGCTCCTTTTGTGCACAAAGTTGTAATGGATTTTTTTGTAACCTACATCCACATTGAAGAATAATCATCTTTGTACAAACACAGAAGATCTGGTTCCTGAACCAGACAACTTTGAACTTGATTCAGGGCCAAATGAGGGAGAACTGAAAGGTTCTCATTGATTTCACTGCATATTAGATCAAGCTGTTACTCTCTATATTCAGTCAAGGACATACAGTAGCTAATTTAAGGGCTATATCGTGAATAGGCTGGAAGCACAATGACCATGGAGTACACATTCAGTTTAGCACTTGCCCTTGCTAAAAGGTGGCCGGAAAACTTTGTTTAGGAACACATTTTGGAAGAAAGAGCGTTCAACATCTCCTGACTAAAGGAGTTCTCAGAAGGGCCTTTTTCATTCTTTTTTCCCATTGAAAGTAGATTTAGTGTCATAGAGTACCCAAGGATTATTAAATACAAACAAAAAAGCCCAAACAACAGCAACAACAACAAAACCCCCAAACATTAAGACAAATGAAACCCCCAAACCTCAAAAAACCCCTGCAGAGAGATACATCTGCTCTTAGGAAAACTCTAGGATATTTTTGACTGCAAAGCTACACAACCCCATAAAAAATAGTTAAATAGTCAGTATAAATTCCAAGGTAAAGTGGGATTAGAGGGCTCACTTTACATGCATCCTTGTAAAAGAGCTCTGCTGTAAATTTCCAGCTCTTTTACCAAAGTGTTGAGTTCCTGGGAGCCAGGCCTGAAGCTTGAACAGATGGTGATACATCACCACCGTGTGGCGGTTGCCAGGAAAACAAACTGCCTTTGTATTGTTGGGATAACGAGAGCTGATGTTTCAAGACTTGGGAGATGTCGTTATTGTGGTAACAAACATCTGACAGCACTTGGCCACCAACACTGCTCTGATGCGAACACATAACTGACGTAAAGAGATTGTCCCTGTTGCTGAGAATAGTGGGGAATATCTTCTCAAGGCAGAAATTATATGTTGGAAAGCATTCCTTATTATGTGCTCTAGAGTACACAGAGTTTAGCAAAGGATAACAGTGCTTTGTTCTGGCTTTCTTGTAGAGATTTAAAATGATTTTAAGGAGGGTCTTTTTTGTGGAAGGGATGTTCCAGTGGGATATCTGGAAGAGTTCAGGATGTTTTCCCTTTCATTAGGACGGTGTGCAAAACAATACCTTGAAAGATGCTTTTCTGAAACAGCATTGGGGTCACTGTACAGAAGGCTCCTCACTTTGGTTTTTTGTTTACATAACAGGGAAAATCTCATTCCATACTCTGCTTTTGTCACACTATCTTTTTCTCTGCTATTCAGACTAGTAGGAGTTTTCAGAAGGGAAACTGTCTTTATAGAAATTTTCTGCAATATTCACTTCTGTCAATTCTCTCTTGTGGTTAGTAACTGCAGAGGTACCAGACTACTTTGGTCTTTGAGGAACTGCTCTGGTTGGGCCTTAATTGTCATGCTCCTTATCTTATTCTTTCCCTTCTTACAAACCCAAGCTCTTCTTTATGGCAAATTATAATGAATCACCAAATGTGGCTCTTAGTAAAATATTACAATTTTTTTAAGGAAGAATTGTCCCTCTGTACTTGGCACTGGTGAGGCTGCACCTCCAATCCTGTGTTTAATTTTGGGCCCATCTCTGCAAGAAAGACATTGAGATGCTGGAGCAAGTCAGCCATGGAGCTGGAGAAGAGTCTGGAGAGTAAGTTATATGAGAAGTGGTTGAGGGAGTTGAGGTCTAGCCTGGAGAAAATGAGGCTCAGGGAAGACCTTTTTGCTTTCTAAAAATGAGGCTCAGGGGAGGATTTTTCACTTTCTACAACTATCTGAAAGGAGGTTGTAGCCAGGTGGGGTTGATCTCTTCTTCAAGGGAACAAGTGACAGGGCAAGAGGAAATGGCCTCAAGTTGCTCCAGTGGAGGTTCAGGTTGGACATCAGGAATAATTTCTTCACAGAAGTGATTGTTAGGCATTGGAATAGATTGCCCATGAAATTGTTCATGATTTAGAAATGGTATTCCCCAATTTAGTGTTCCCACTTGAAACACTCCAAACCACGTGCCACTCAGCTCACTCCCCCTTCCCCTGCCCCTGCAGCAGGACAGAAATATGAATTGGAGGCATAAAAGGTAAAGATCACAGGTTGAGATAAAAACCATTTACTAGAAACAGCAGATGAAATAGGAAAACAAACTGTAACAGCAACAATATTAATAGCAGACTGTACAAGGCAGGTGAACAACTCGCACACAACAGCTCACCAGGTGGAACCCACTGCTCAACCCCATTCCCTGCACATGACATGATGTGGTATAGAATAACCTCTGGTTTGTGGCCGTGCCAGAACCAGGACACTATCACTGGAGGTGTTCAACTAAATGACTGGACAAGGTGGTCGACAGTCAAATGTTGGACTTGATGATCTTGGAGGTCTTTTTCCAACGTAAGTAATTCTTTATTTCCTTGATTTTGATAAAGTGTTTGTATATAGTGGATCCAGATGTAGCTGCAAGCAGACTAAGGCAGCTGTTGCTGTATTTCAGACAAAGCGTTGCATATAATAAGACACTAAGCTAAGGCCCTGAAGGAAAAGGACTTTGGCATACAGGAGCACCATGCAGGGATTTTTTTTTACCTCCTGAAAGACTAACCATTTGTATAACAGGTGTATAACAGCAAAGGCAATATATTCTCCAGGAATATATTCAAGAAAATGCCTATGTTTATATTATTTATCTGGTGTTTTAATAGCTCATTGCTCCAGAAGGTATTTTCTTCTCATCTTTATCAGCCTAGTCCTGGAAGGTGCTGAAGCACTTGCTTTTCACATGCTTGAGAGTGTGAAGCCATAATGAAGCTTTTCTCTTCTCTAAAAGCTTAAAATCTCTTTCTCTCTACAGCAGTGGTACAATGTAATCAAAGTGCTGGTCCATGGACAAAAATCTCTTTGAAGGGTGCTATCACCTCAGTCTTGTTTTCCTCTAAGTGTCCCTTTTAGGAGGGTGCTCCTTTGTGACACCAAAGACTTCATTGTGACTTCTCTCCAACTCTCTGAATTGTAATTTATGGTGTCTGCAGATACCAGATATTCATTTGGGATATAAATTACATGGGCCAGGAACTAGAGCACTGCTTTTGTGTACGGTCCCTCTACAGCCTTCAGCTGGGTCAGAGGTTAAATGTAAATCCCATGGAAGCATACCAAGACTCAGTCTATCAAAAATTAATCTCTCTTCTGGGATGCTTTCCAACCTGTATACTGATTTTTAGGGGAAGTTATGAATCTGATGGACTACTTGCCATAATTGGCTTTCAAAGTAATTGTGACATTTAGGACCAGGCTCTTTGGGTAAGAATTACCAAACCTGATCCATATCCTCCACAATGGGCAGTCTGGAAAAAAAACATGGAAAAAGAAGGGGATATCGGGCACGAAATAAGTTATGAAGTCCTGGTGTAAGAGTCTAGTAGAAAAATGCTAGAGTGGGAGTAGAGGCATTTTGCCTCTGGTGCCTTTTGTGCTGCTACAGGTATCCTGCATTCATTTCAGTTGTCAGGGTTTTAAAAACATTGTTAAGTGAGACAAAATAGTAAGGAATCATAAATGTTACTCAAAGTCTGAAAAATGATGTTTTTCTTGACAGACTTGAGAACTTAACAAGTTTTTTTCCTTAGTTTAACAAAATGGAAAATGAGAATCCTGACAGAGCATCCTTCTAAAGGGCTTGGTCAGGGAAACCTGTTAACTTGTGCAGAGGCAAGAGGACGAGAGCAACACTGCAATGCATAGAGATTTCTGTCCTTGTACCATATCGTACCATAGCAAGTGACATGGTTAGAGTGTGTGATCAGCTCTCACTGGAGAAAAATACCAGGTCTGGAATTTTATTTTCTAGAAGATGGCATACCAAGAATTCGTGTTTGAGTGCTAAAACAAGATTAATTAAAATGATAATTAGCTAAGTGTTTTTAATATTGAGATTTGCCACTGGAATAAGCTGAAGAGAACAGTGGATCTGCCAAACCTTGATACCCTCAAATCCAAATTTATTATCTTGCTGTGAGACAGACAGAAGCCAAAGAGAAATCAGTAGACAACATTCAAAAGCAGTTGGAAAGAAAAAGCAATCTTTGAATGCCATATGAGAAAAAAAGACATCTCCTAATGTTAAACTGTTTTAATACTTGAATATTCTAGGGAAGGGCTTTAACATAGAACATTTTGAGCAATGCCAAGCTTTTGTATTATTGGCAACTACAAAAATAAACATTGCATGTGCATCTTCTTTTCCTCTGTGTCATAATTTTCAGGAAAAGAGTTAAATATTTGATTGAGCCACAGAGGAGTCCTACCTTCATTATTGCTTCAGCCACAGGTCACTCTCTCACGTGCACTTTTTCTCACATTCAGCAGTACTAAGGCAGACAAAATTGGAAGATCTGGAAGACCTGCAGAGCTGTAGGTCTCTAAATCAAACTTCTTGCTACCTTTCCTTTTCCTTACCTCCATTCTCTCTTCTTCCTTCCAGCTTCCAGCCACAGATGACAGGAAATCTCTGAACTCAAAGTCTGTCATTCTTCCATAGATCTTGATAAATCCACCCCTAAGACATAGATCCAGCTCATCTTTAACACTTCCAAAATCCTGTGGCAATCAATTTAAATTTAATAAGGGGTGAGGCATATGACAAAGAAGATCACTGTTAGCTTTTAAAACTTTGGCTAAAAAGCCATTGGTCCCCCTGCTTCTTGTGCTATGAAAACCAGCAGGTAGTTTCTCTCAGCTGTTCTTTTCGCATTTTCCATGTTTCTGTGCATGTTTGACTATTTGGTTGTTTCTTCTATGGAAACTACGTTGTTGTTGACTATCTCTGCCATGCTTCCCTGCATGCTTTCTAGTTCTTCTGTCAGTTGCTGAGCTAAGATTACTAGAGATACAGATAGCTCTAGACATACTAAGGAATTTGAATGTAATATCATGATGGTGTTTTGTTTAATTTGCTCTTTTGACAGTGATTCAATTTATCTTTTTCAGAGTTGCTGAATGAACAACCACTGCAAGATCACTTTCCTGACTGGTAAAATTTGATTTAGAGGCTATCACTGTATCTAGAGAGAGTTATGTTTGGATTTGTTTATATTCATAACTCTAGATTTATCTTTGCTGAATTATATCTGTTATATTATCACCCAGACACTGAGTGTTTTATGATTCTTCTTCTGCATGTACCTTATAAAAGCCCTCAGTATACCCTGACAGGGCTTAGAGAATTGTTGGAGACAATTGTTTGAGAGAGCAGCAGAAAAGGGAAAAGTCTAAGTTTACATAAGTATTTCTATTTCTCTCTAACGTTCCACTTTTTTCCCCCAAAGAAATTTGGCCTGAAGTGGGCAGTTGATGTTCCTCTTTCAGGTTAACACCCTTGATCTGACTTCAGAAGGTGAATGGTTGAATGATTACAGGGAAATATAAACTGCTCACTTTTCTCCACTAAATTCTGAATCTTTAAGAAATATACTCTATAGTTTTTCAAATTCATCTCCACAAGAGGCATACACAGGTTATGCACTGCCCAGTTCTTATTTTGGTCACTGCAGATGATGCATGCATGTCCCCACTGTGGCACCAGCCAACTTTTCTGGCAGCATAGGATGCAGCTCAGACAGGGCAAACATACACCATTCCTGATGTGGGAGAGCTGACAGCATAGCCATGTCCTCTCAGTGCTCATAAAGCTTAGTAGGATCTCAATTATTTAAATTAACAAGATGTTTCAGGCTCTACAAAGCCCAGATGATAAATAAAATAAATTAGCCAGTGAGAGGGAGGTCCTATCAGTCAACCAGCCAACTATACTAATGCTTGAAAATAGGACAAGTATGCCAGTTGAACAGAGCTTGTCAGCAACGACAGTGACCGTTTCGAGGTTGAAGTGTGTTCATCAGAACATTTTGGTAAAAAGCATCCTTTCCATTAGAGGGCACCAAATCACTTTAAAATCTGCCTCACTCCCATGAGTCTGGCATTTGTACCTACCCTATGCCTGAGCCCTGCACTCTCTAGCTGCAGCTCAAATGATTTTGGTGTCATGTTTGTTGTGTCTCAGTGTCCTCCACTCGATTGCTGCCATTTTGGCCCCAAATCCCACCAGTGTCGATGGCAAGTTTTCCTAACGGTTGTATTTCAGAATGGGAAATGTGCAGCCTTCTGCCTGTCATGCGGAACAGAGGAAAAACCTTATTTACATACATTTCTTCCCTTGTCAGGCATATAGCCTTTGGGAACAGAAGCTACACTGTGTAAACAGCAATAAACTTGTGAGAATTGAAGGGCATGACAGGGAATGTCACCTATTAAAAGATAAATAGGCTGAAAAGCATGGAAGTGTATGGAGTACAGCTATTAGGACACTGCCTTACTTCTGTTATCCAGAGTTATTCTTCTCAGCTGTTACTCAAATTTGATGATACTTGTCTGTATTTTACTTTGGTCACCTCACTCTTGGGTACACTTTTAAAATTTCTGTTGTTTTGATCACTTCAGACCCTTTAGTTTGTTCCTAAATAAAAATCAGCTTCCATTGGATTGGGCTGCGGTGGGCTGCCAAAGGAAGGGGTAGCTGCACAAAGTCTCTCATGAAAACTTTTCCATCTGGGCCATAGCTGAGAATCTTTGGCTAAGATTGTCAAAACCTTGAGCTAAAATTAGGGCTAGGACAGAGTCAAAGCCTAGAGCTGAAGCTGGGTTTGGGCTGCAAAGGAGCTGCTGAAGGATGCATAGTTTGCTAAGCATCTTCTGACAAGTGATGCATAGGCTCCTGTTAATATTTAATAGAAAAAAAATGTATGCTTCAGTCTGCAGGGAAAGTGGAACAAGGCCAAGCAATTAGTTAGACTGCTGGGAACCTGGAGTAGCTCTGCTAAAATTAAATGAGTCGCTGTGGCTGTGATTTACTCTATTTCACAGCCTTTTAATTCTGTTCAGTTTGGCAGGGTTATCCCAGATCTATACCAGGGTGAAAGGTCTTTTGACTCTGCTCTGAGAGCATAATCTGGTGCAGCTAAGCATAAGGAAAGCAGTATGTTTTATTATGGAACCGAGTTCTACAACATCTAAATTATGTCACCTGCCATGGACTTTCACTTTAAGTTCTTAAATATTTGAATAACAAAATAATTCTGAAACACTCCTGGCTGCCTGTAAGTATCAAAGCGTGATGTTGACATCAGTATTCTTTGAAGGGGGGAACTCATCACAGTGTTTGGGAGCTTTTTCCCTTGCTTTGCTTCTTGTGGGTATGTGAGATAAAGCAGTGCCAACTTTTTTAAAAACCAAGAAGAAAGGGAGCTAGCACTTGGACGAGCATCTCTCAGAAAATCTGAAGAACTTTGGTTAATCCCACCTGAATTTGTAGTGCTGCAAATCATCTCTTCAGGGAAGGACCAGGTTTCTTCTTAAAGATGCAACCAACAATGTGTAGAGCAGGCAAAAGAAAAGTATGAGATACAATGGTGTTGGGAACGAGTTAAGTGTGTCTGAGTGCAAGGAATAATGGAAATTTACATTTAACCTTGTAAGAACAAGAATCCAAATTACAGATATAACAAAAGACTTAGGGGAAAAGTATCCTTTCTTTTGTGTTTTAGTGAAAGTGAAATGTTAGGGCAGGATTTATATTTGCTAATTTTAGGTGTCTACAAGGCATATATGTGTGAATGAGTTGTTTATGCTCCTCTGAAATTTGGTGGAGATCTAGTCAATAAAGTCAATTGTATTTAGAATGTGATTCACCATATCAGATGTAACAGTGTATTTTACTTTGAAACCATACCCTAAATTATATCAAGTAACTCACATACTGACTAAAAGCTGCTTAGGCAGGGAACATAAATGTAGGTGCTTACACTGTAAACATTCACATCCAGTCTGATGAATCCTACTTTTAGCATCTCTGAAGCTCCTTATTTGGGAGAAATACCAAACCATCAATGTTAGAAAATGTTGTGAGTATTTCTTCTACATCAGTTTTGCAATACTGAGTAACAGTGTCAAAAACATTGCTGAGCAAAAATGTTACGGAGGATGCTGTGACTGAGGTTAGAGGTTTCCAAAATATAGCCCAAATTCAGGTGCTTGGACAGCATTCAAGACAAAGACCCTGTCTGAGGACAAGGTCCTACTTGCATGCCTCTGGTAGGCTCTGCATCCGAGTAGTAAACATAGATAATATTCTTTGTAACTGGGGCAGGGCAAGGAGGGGGGTTGGAGAGGGAGAGAGAGAAAGAGAGAGCAAGAGAGAGAGCGCGAGAATTCCTGAACAAAGTGTTTGAATTGGTAGATCTTGGCTTTGAGTCTGGCATCTTCATTCTCTTCTTTAGACACTGTCAAAAAACAATTGTCTTCAGAAGAACTATAGCTAATTCATTTGCCATTTTCCAAGGCCCAAAGCAGACATCTAACCACTTCTACGTATTATACCATATACGCTTCAAGATTAAGAAGTGGGAATTAAAGTGTTAGCATACTGAAAGTCACACATCATGTGAGAAATAGAGCACTGTGACTTTAAACCCTTAGTTTACTAAATAACAGTACTATACCTAGCAAAAAACCAAACCAACTAACCAACCAACCAAAAAAAACCCCAAAAAACAAAAGAAAAAACACCAAGAAACCAAAACAAACAAAAAACCAACCAACCAACTAACAACAACAACAACAAAACAAAGAAAAGAAAAGAAAATGAAAACCCCAAACTCACAGTGTTGGTTAACTCCTAATACCATTGCAAGATGGAAAGGTAACCTGGTTGCATGGTTCTTGTGCTCACAGAGTTCATTTCTAGGTAGAGCTTTTTTTTTTTCTCTCCAAAGGTAGAAAAAACTCTGCAAGTGGTCACTTGTCCAACTTGTCAGGCAGGCTAAGTTCTTTGCTTGGCTACATTTTTAACCTTCTGCCTTTCCCAATACATTTCTCTACCCACACAGATGCTGGTAATGGACATGACAGTTGATTTCGGACAGGAAGATGATGTCTATCAATTAGTATCTTGAAGAATTCTTTCTGAAGAAAATAAGATAATCCCTTTTCCAGGTATCTCAGGTTTACTTATTCCTGCAAGTATGTGCTTTTTCTGGTTATATGGATTCCACTTTGAGGAAAAAAAATACGCTGAATATAAAAAAAAAATCAGATCTGCTCAGTCATGTAATGTCTCATCCCACATCTTGAAAATCCTGTAGGCTAAGGAAGAGGTGTCTGTTCTCTTTCTCATGTGCATATGCAGATAAAATTTCATTTGGCCAACTGACATCCATTGATTGGCTTACATTAGGACTAGGATCTCAGAAAAAGGCCTCTGGAGTTTACTTCTACACAAATAACTCTGGTGATAAGATAGAACAAGGGCTAAGATGTAGGTCATAGAAGGTTGAGACTAGTTCAAGGAGCTGTTCTGAAAAGGTAGGCTCAAAACCCGCTTTTAACGTTTGGAACAACATGGTGAGGTATATTGGGACCTGTTTTATAGAAATGCTCTGTACCTGTGACTTTTATTGGTATCTACAAATTAATGTCTTGAGTTGTCAGACACTGTGAAAAAGAAAAAAAAAGCTGCAAATTTTCTTCTCACCAATTCACCATCCAAATCTTACATACCACTCTCTGCTTCAAGATGACATGTTGTGGCTTCACAAATTGATAATTTTGAGTTTGGTTGATACTCTGGTAGCAAGACAATTCCTGTAAACTAGTGACTCCCAACCCAAGTTCCATTACGATGATGAAGAGCATGACAAACTCAGTTTTCAGACATCCTTGTAAGATCTTGGTGTGTGCTGGAGAGCCCCCAGAGTTAACATTGCTTTGAAAAGATGCTTCTTCCTCTTCTGATCCCTGTGATGCCTGCTTTTTCCTGACATGCACTATCTACATAAAGGTTCTGGGTTATTCTTTTGATTCTCTGGAGAACATGTAAGGAGCTGAACATTTATGGTCCTCCTGATAGCCTCAACACAGGCCTGGCAGAGTACTGCCTCCTTGTTATCCAGCAACTCAGAAATCACTTTGACCTCAAGAAAAGGAAAAGTGAAAGACAAATATATTTCTTCACCACATCCCACATAGACAACAGAATTTCAGAAGTAATAAAGAAATTACAGCAATCAAAAAACTAGCCCTCCCTCCTGGTCTCCAGATATTAAAATTTCCTTCATTTTGTCTCTTTTTGTCCAACTATCTATCTCATTGTGATTTTTGTGGCAGATGGTGGGAAGAAATTTAAAACAGTGTTAAAATTGATTCTTTAGGGCGATGCACTTCTGCACTGTGCTTAGGTACGTTTGTTCAGATCACCTGCAACAGACCTTCAATTTGTGCCAAGACCCACTGGGAAGCTGAACTGATGGACACTGGAAATGGCCAGCCCCTCTGAGACATCCTGCAGGGAGGCTCTCTGGGAAAGGCACTTTGTTCTCCTGGCTTGCCCAGTGCCTACATATGCATGCATATTCATGGCTGGCTATTCTCTCAGGCAAAAGAGAAAATTTCTTTAGAAAATTGCAGCAGCAGAACAGGGCTGTGCTTTCAAGTATTTTGTCTTTCCCAAAAGAAAATAGCTGATGCCATGAAAAGTTTTGTGTAACTGTAAATGTGCTCAACTGTGCTGTAATGTTTCATGGAGGGGGAATTTTCTTTCCCAGCCCAGCTGCTGAATAGTTTGTGCCTCCAGGCTCCATGAGGATTTGAGAAATAGGACCAGGCATCATGCTAATTTTTATCATTTTCCCTCCCATTTACAATAACCTGGGACACGGAAATTCCACTGTGTGACAGAGCATTCCTCCTGCCTCCAGTCTGAAATCACATGTGCAGATACAAGTACACACAAACACACACTTTTGTAAGTCATCTCTCCTTCAAGACATTGTTATGAAGCAGTGTTTTGGAGGAAAAACCACTACTAGCTTCACACAACAGTCTGATCAATGTTTTTTAAAGGGCGTTGCAGTCAGCCTAGAACTAGTACTGGCTTTAAGAAGGTAACATTATATAAAAGAACATGCACCTGTTTAAGTTTCCACTTTCTGTTTATATATACATTTATTGTGGGTTTTTTGTGTTTTGTTTTGTTTTTTTTTTCAGCAGCAAAATGCTTCACTCAGTAAAATGTGATCTGCTTATATGGAAGCTGGGAAATTTGGGATTTTCCTCTTTTAAGCAAGACATTTCAACAGAGGAGGGGATCAATTTCACAACTTAGGTTTGCCCTGAAGTGTTTAAATTATCTAGTCTGATGATCAGTTGTTGACAATGGAAAGAAAACTTTGTTTTCAAAGCAAATGTATAACTTTTGTAATAGGCAATTTATTAGGCACTTACATGCAAATAAGTAAAGATAACTTTCCTAAATCCAGCTGAATTGTATTCCTAAGCCTGTGGATAAAATTAGTAAAGTTTCCAAGAATCTCTTCAACAGTGTTTTCTATGAATCCTTGATTATTTTAATCTTCTTCTGTAGGGATGATGCTCTACTTCGAGACCAAGACTAACCCTCCCTCCTGTCTGTCCCATTGCTTTTTGTCATAGTTGTACCTGGTGGCTCTGAGTTCCTCATTGTCTCTGGATGCACAGGGACAGACTGATCAACAAAAGCCATTTTTAGTGGCATTTTTTGAGTTTTCATGTTCCTCTCGTTAATGGGTGATGAGGCTAGGTGAATCAAAATGTTTCTTTCAACCTTTCTGTATTTTTCCTCATTTGTCATGTAGATCCAATTGCCCTTTAGAGATTGCAGGGAGCTGAAGTGTCACAGCCCGGGAATTTAATCTGCTTCCTTGCTCTCTGCCATCACCCAGTGTATCCTCACCACTGGAAATGGCCACAAAAGTTTCTCCTTTCTTTTTGGCTTGTTTTGTGGAAAGCAGTACTGTTTTGCCTGGATACTGATTTTGAAATGGCTGCTGATGTGGGTGATTTCTTATCTGCCTCTCTGTGCTTGCCCCAGGACCTGACCTCTCCATGCACTGTGAGGACACAGCTCACAGCTTCCCAAGGCCTCCAGAGAGGGGCTGCTCATTCCTTCACACATGGCCTGTGGGGTCTGAGAAAGCTTCTTCACAGGATTTTGCTTTAGACCATCAAGATCTCTTCTTTCCATCATAAGAATGACCTTGGAGCTCAAAGACACATTCCAGGGAAGGCTCCTGATACTGAGGAACTAGTCTCTGATGAGAAGAAGGAATTTGTCATTGCCTAACTAGAGTGTCCTTTGCAAGCTGAGACTTATCACTCTGGGATGGTATGTTCTAAGCCTTTCACATTCCCCTGCTGATTTTCACACCTAAGAACAAGACAGAAGCAACTGTTTCTTGCCCCTAAGGTTTCCACTTACTGTAGGAGGGTGATTGTATATAGGAAAGCTTTAAAATTATCAGACACTTGCCGGATTGTCTTGATCCTGACTCTTTGCGTGAAATGGAGTTATATGTTTCCACATGTTCTAGCACTGATTAAGGCAGCTGTGTTATAGAACCAAAGCAAAAATACAGTAAAATATTTCTTAATACAAATGGGTCCTTTGCTAAGCCTGCATCTGTTTCTCACTGCCATTGGGACTGTCTCTATGACCAGAGCTCCGTCCTTACAGCAGCAACAAGAGGCCAGTGGCTCTGTTGCTTAAAGCTCCATTTACACTGAGCCCTAGTAGGGAACAACCCAGTCCACTTCTCTGCCCTGCAGTGAACATGTGATGCTGCTTGCAAAGGCTGAGGTGGGAATGAAGGACTCATTCAGGATAGCCATGGCTGTACCCAGGTTGTACTCAGGGTGCATTGGCACAGCTGGCTCCAGGCTGGGGGACTGTGAGAGCTTCTGCTGTACTCCTCTGGTTACTTTGCTTAAGCCACCTTTTGAAACAGCACTTATGTGAGGTGAATATGAATTTATATTTTACCATGCAACAAGCTCAGATGGCACCATCTTCATACCTTCATTAGTTGTCAGCACAAAAGCCTTCACAAAGCAAGGTTTGCCTGTGAATACTCAGTGTTTCAGAGAATTTATTGGGTGTATTTTCAGTAGGAATGTAAATACTTCTCTGAATAAATAGAAGTTACACATTTGTGTAAAAAAAGCCCAAACCAAACCAACCCCCCAAAAAACCCGAAACCAACCTTTTTTCCAGTAATGTATAGAAATTTATTTGTCTGGTGGCTGAAAAACCCCTACTTTCTAGCTGCTGCAAGATGACAAGTGAAGTAGATGCATCAGGGTTTCTTTGGGTGTCTGCAAGAGAAGATGGGGAAAGATAGGTTTGAATGTACAGGAAAAAGAACACTATCCTGTGAGGGACGGTTTTATATGGACCATAGTTCTACTGTTTGATCCAACCTTTGCTGTAATCAGCAGAAAAATTATTAGATTCTGTGTGACACAGTCCATAATTAATTTTTCTTAATTTCTACATTTCTCCTTTTTCCCATTTCCACCTTGTCCCACAAAACTGCTGATAAGCCACAAAAAGTTACTTTTCTTTTAAATACTTGTGGGACAAGAATTTTCAGTAGTTTGATCATTTATTCCCTATAGTCCAAAATCACTTATTGAAAATGGTCCTTTACTCATTTCCTCAGAGTTAAACATTTTAAAAAAGTTGTATAAACTTCAGTTGTTAATCAAGTTCACAGGCCTAAGAAAGAATCCTGAGGTCCTGTGCTAAGAAGTTCCTTTATAGTCTGGTGTGGCTAAAACACAGTATGATTAACTGCCGTCATAGGGGCACACTGCCTGGTTTTCAGCATTATGACCTTTTCTGTGATGCCTTTTTTTTTTTTTTTAGCGTTTCAAGAATATTTAAAGCAATTTTAGGTCCATGACAACCAAAGTTTGCAAACTTGGAATTCTTCTGTCTTTGCTGCCTTTTGTGTTATTTCTGAGAACTCTTCCTGTGTTAAGAGACAGCAATGGCATGAAAAGGATGCAGCCTTCCCTGATCATAATAATATTTGGTGATAACTGTAGCTTTCACATCCATAGATCCATTCTCCCGCTACCTGATTTTTTCTCTTTTTTCTTTTTTTCCCCTTTATGAAGAGGCTGTTAATTATCTGGTGCATTTATATGGCTATGTGGGTATCAGCAATATTTGTGGATTGGTAGGAGTGAACCTGCAAAATGAAACAGCAGGTACTAAAGATTCACTTTTCAGAGTTGTTCCTCCTGAACTAATTTGGTCTTGCAGAACTCTTTGTAGTTCAGTGCAGGAGGGTATGATCCTGAAGCACACTTTCCACTTCATTTTTAACTGGCACGAATATGTCTCATGGTCTTCAAGACAGATTCAGGATGGGAACCAAAGCACCATAAGTGGGGATAATGTGAGATTTGCTTCAAAAGCATATTCTTGATCCAAACTAAGGCCCTGATGTAGGCACATCCTGAATGATGCACTGGCAGGATTTGGAAGTGTGTCAGACAGCTAATGCCCAGGATGGAGCACTGTCTTGAGAAGCTTGCACTGGTGGAGGGAACAGACAGAAGTTTTATGCCTGATGGTGGACTCTGAGAAGCCACAAGTCATCCTATTTATTCATAGCAATGAAGTCCCTGGTGACCCAAAGTTTCATCTATTTTCTTCTCCACTGAAAATGCAGTTCATGTTTCAAAACTTCTGCTAATAAACTGCATAAAATGCACAGTTACAAAGAGAAGCTCTGTGGAAGATGCACGTGTTGTGTTTTCAACTAGGTAGGCAAATGTCTTACAGTGTAGGGGTCTAATGCATGGTTGGAAAATGTGATTTAGTAAGAACTCAGTTTCACAGATGGAGACCATTCTGAAATAGTAACTGACATATACAGCAGCTGCACTCTGCTTTTCAGTAATTTTTTTCCCACCATTTTAATGAATGTTTTATGTTGTGGGGTTTTTTTGCTGCTCAGTGTCCCAGCTCCTGTTACTGAACACAAGGGCCGCCTTTCACAACCTGTATCACTCCACACTGACATAATATACTTATAATTCTGGAAATTCCAAGGCATATGTACACTTCACGGTAACTCCTGGGCAACTAAGCCCTCTTGGAGTTAGTGATTTTACTGTATTTCATTCCACAAAGGAAACTCTACCCCCAAAGGAAGCAGTAAGCTCTGGCCACCCCTAGAGCTGATAAAAATCCAAGACTTTCATCACATTTTTTTGACCCATTCTTGGCTTTCAGGAATAACAACAGCTGCTGAAAGCTATACAATTTTTAGTTGTGCTTCTTTACCTTCCTCCTAGCAAGCATCCTTAGGAGAGGCTGAGAAATTAAATAGCCTTGGGGTAAATCAATCTCCAACAGCTGTTGCCTCCAGCATTCTTGACTGTCAGTGACTTCATTGAAAACGTATGAGTGATCTTTCAGCATGTTCACAAGTGGAGAAATGTGTCAACTGGGAAATCTCTCTAGCCCCAACCCCATCTTCATGAATGTACATGGATGGTTGAATAGTTTCTCAAAATTCCCAGTAGTTCCATGACATTTCTTTCTTTATCTCCTTGGTTTTGTTTGTTAATCTTTCTTTAATGCAAAGATAGGTCTAAAAAGGATGAGCATGAGTTATGTTTTGTCAGCCTGAATATTCCCTTTGAGGGCTGTTTGTTTGGATATGTAAATCAGTTTTCATAATGTAAGAGGCTAGGGCAGAACTGACTTGATGAGGCCTGAAGTTAGGAATGTAGACTGAAAACCAAACAGAAAACTGCAGACTGCCACAGACAGTTCCTGCTTCTCATTAGTGCAGGCAGCTTTTGCTTTGGTAGTTGCTCTGTAACAGCCCCATTCCTGAGCACTTAAGACAGAGATGGCACTTGCCCCTTCTTTTCCTAAACATAACCTCCCGTCACTGCTAGCTGACATCGTGTGTATCCATCACCATGTTCAAGACTAAGACCTCTGGCTGTGGGAACACCCCTAGCCCATGGTCCAACCCCACTTTCCTCATGCCAAGGGAGCACTGGCACAGCTGCTCCCACCCGGACAGGGGAGACAGGAGGAGTCATGGAGGCGAGGCACCATGTGGATGGAATGGGGCTGTTTCTTAGCAAGGATGGAAGGTTTGCATAAGTTTGGCTCCCAAATCTGCTCTGCAACAGTGATGTCTGGGGAATCTGGGGGTGTTTTTGCTGCCTTAAACACTGTACTACCCATACTAGCAGCTGCATATTTTGTGTGTACCTGAAGATGTCTCTGATTTCATTTATACCTTGATCAAACTCCATCTTAAGTTTGATAGCAGAAACTTGCTTCTACTTTCTAACTAAATATATCTCGCCACAGCTGGCATGCATTTGTTGATATAATGAACATTACCTTTTAGCTTAAGTGGCTTTTGTCCATCTCTGATTTTTGGTGCTGGCTTTTGTGCTTCCATGACTTTTGATGCATCTAAGATCACTCTTGTTTTTTCTTGTCACCTTGTGTTGTGACAGACTGCTATAGTAAGTTAGATCTTCAGGCTGGGACTGAGTAGGACTTTTCAAAGTGGTGAATTTCTGGCCCAGTAAAATATTTCTTTGAATTTGAACTGCAACCTCAAGCTTCAATTTAAATGAATATTCTGAGAATTCATTCCTATTTTAAACCTCTGGTTTTCTGTATACAGGAAATAGTGAAATCACTCCTAAGAGCAACGTAAACTGGGCATGTTTCACTTCCTGCAGATTTTGAATTGACAGAAAGATTCTCACTTGGTTATGGGTTTTCTTCTTCCCTTCCTCAGTCAAGGTGAAAATCACCTTGTTAAAATGCTCTGTTAAGCACTTGCTTTTACTAAAATGCAACATTCCATGCACATTCCCATCTGAGTACAAGAGAAAGTAAAGGGTCTTTGTCTATGTATCACTTATCAAGCCACATAGCTTGTCATTGCTATTCTGTGTCTCAAATCCTGGTCTCACAGCCACTAGCAGGGAAACATTGGTGAGCTGCAGTACAGTGAATATTTCATATGCCACAGGTTTAACAGATGTGAACACTGTGAGGCAATTATGTCTCTCATAAAAATGACCAGTCTCTTTTACTAGAATCATGACTCAGTTAAGGATATGGAGGATTATTAAGTCTCTTAAAGCACCTGAAAATCAGAACAGAGCACAATTTCTTCCATTTGGGAGTCCAGAAACTGCTGTGTCCAGTTGTGGGGAGACAGTGTCAACCAGTCCTCCATAATGCTTGACCAAACTAAATTTCCAGTTGTGCAAAGTTTTTGTTATCTTGAAAGGTGATTCCATTGGAATCACTGTGTTATCATATCACACAGTAAACCAGTGCAATCCTCAGCAGCTGTATGAAGAGTGCTGAACCATAGTGGATCTGTGCTGTCTTGGCTGAGGATTTACCAGGCACTCATGTTTATCGTGCCTCTGCACAGGAGTGAGACTTGCATGCTGGCCAGGACTTAAATTTGAGATCTGGTGAATTTCCCTTGGAATCACCTTTGTTTTCTGCTACAGTGTGATGCTGAGGTGAAAAAATTATCAATGTGAGAGACCTGCACTGTATTAACTGTACTTTACTAGAAGACTTGAGGTCTTCTGAAGCATTAACAAGGATCAGCTGTGCTAATTTATACTTCCAGTTCACAAAACCATCCAAGAATTTCCTATACAGTACTTCAAAAGTACCCTGAAGGGGTAAAAATACCCTGAAGTGTAAACTTTTATGAAGATATCTTATACCATGGGGCAAAGAATTATAATGATTAAATGATGGAGCAGAAGGAATGGACAATTCTGTGCACTGATATGACTGCAGTGAAACTTTACAGCAAATAGTGTTATGCATAGGACTGTACCTGACTCCCCTGTAGCCAAACTGTCATCCCTGATGATAAGATACCTATTGCATGGTATTGCAATTATTGGGTAAAGTGAAGTAGGGAGCTGAATTGCCTGGCTTGAGGTCATGCTGCTGATCAGTGGATGTCGGAGTTATTTAGAAGCAGCACAAAGAACTACTCACCATGTTCCCACAGGACAAAATGCTCTAAAGGGACCTATAGCTTACAAGTTTTACGCTCTTCATTTTGTTAAGCCAAAGGTTTGAAAATTTTGTCCTTGGTATATACATTTACTTTTCATTATTACAGTGAGAATAGGGAGAGACATTCACAAACTTCAGAATATATGTGCAATGGCTTCTCACAATGGAGATTTTAATTTTTGTATTTGACACCAATTAAAAAGCAAAGGTGAAGTCTTTACGGAAAAGAGATCTCTCACCTCTGTGGTTCAAATGAACTGTCCGCAGTATATCAGCAAACAGTGCTCTTCTCAAGTACTTTCATGAATGTCAAGGTGACAATGTCTTTCACCCAATTAATCCCACAACTCCCATTTGACTGTGCTCCCACTCTGAAGACCTTTGGCCAGCAGGCCAGATTTCTTCTAGTAATTAGCCTTTAACCCTCCCAGTCTTTGCTTTTTCAATTGCCACCGACTCTGTGTCAGACAGGAGTTTTATGCTTCTTTTAAAGCCTATTTCACAATGGCTCTGACTTGACCTTTGGAGTATGTGCATTTATAAGGAAATTGTTTGAGAGAGACATTTTAAAGGCTATTTAAGAAAGAAAGTGCTGGGACTTCCCTAGAAAGGTAACATAATGCTTGCCTATATCTCCAGATGTGATTCTTTCCTCCTGGCTACTTTTGATTTTGTTCTTTTCTTTATGAAGTCTAGAAGACTATAAGTCTGCCAGCAATTGTTATAATCAGTTTCTATATACTGGAAGCAAATAACAGTTATTTTACAAATTCAGAGATAATATAGTGCAGTTCTCTAAGTTCAACACTAACTAGTTATGAATATGCCCACATCATATATTAAATTCTGTATTTGGAAAATATTTTTCTATATCAGAACCAGAATAATATAGCTATGTGTCCTGTACACTCCATCAATAACAGTTTTCTTCATTTGTCAATGGATAGAAGCAGAAGTGAATCTCTGCAGACACAGTGCCTTTCCAAAGGCTGTGGTCCGCATGCTAGCAAAGCCCTGGATGACCTCCAGTTCAGGCATCACAGAATGACAGAATCATCAAGATTGGAAGAGACCTTCAAGATCATCTCATCTAACTGTCAAACCAGCACCACCATAATCACTCCTAAACCAATCCCAAGTGCCATATCCAGATGCCTCTTGAACACTTCCAAAGATGGTGACTCCACTGCCCTGGCCAATTTATTCCAATGCCTAACCAGTCTTTCAGCAAAAATCTTTTTCCTAATATCAGATCTGAACCTCCGCTGTTGCAAATTGAGACTATTTCCTCTCATTCTTTCACTTGAGAGTGCAGAAAAGACTGACCCCCACCTTGCTACAACCTCTTTTCAAGGAGTTGTAGAGAGCGATAAGGTCTCTCCTGACCCTTCTTTTCTCCAGTCTAAACAATCTCAGCTCCTTCAGCTACTCCTCATCAGACTTGGGCTCCAGACCCTTCCCCAGCTTCATTGTCATTCTTTGGACGTTTCAGCAAGTCAATGTTCTTTTTTGAAATGAAGGGCCCAAACTGAACACATTACTCAAGGGAGATAATTATTGTAGCTTTTCAACCCAAAAGAAATACAATTGTTTGAAACAATTCCAGAATGATAAACTAGCTTTTGGATTTTTATTTCATTTGGCAGGGTCTTCTCCAGGTGTTGAGTCAGTTTTGAAGGTTGCTGACTGAAGCAGCCGAATCTAGAGGTGGATGAAAATTTCCAGAAAAAAGATGGTGATTTTGAGGTATTGAGTTGACCTGAACTTATTTGGATGTGGAGAGCTGATGACAACGTTGGTGTGATGTTCTTCCACAGTTCCCTAATACATTTGTTCACCATACTTAGATGGTTTCGGTGACTCTCATGCTTCCCTGTATTTTCTGTCTTCCAAATGAGACAGATAAGACACAAAATAAATACAAATGTATAAGAAGTGCAGAAGGCTTTATACTTATTGAGCTTATATGAAATGTTCAAATAGGATTATTTAAATCACTGAAAATTTCATCATGCCTGAATTCAGGTTCTACAGAAATCCCCACAAGTGATAAGGGGACTCTCATAGGAAGAACGCTGGACCTACTGATCTACTGTTGGGCGCCCTTTCCACAGGGGCTGGAAGAATTCCTAAAGGCAACTGTGCTTATCAATGACCTTNTCCACCACCTCTGGGAGGGCAACCTACAAGCCATCCTGTCTCCCCTCCCCATGCCATGGGACACTGCAGGGGTGAGCCACCAATTCTTCTCTGTTTTCCTGTGCCTTACTAATTATAATTTGCTATAACTCACCAGGTATAAACATGTTAGTGGGAAGCAGCTCTATTCTTCCTGTTGCTTTTGCTTTGGGTTACTGAGTGTATTTAAATGTGGGGTTGAGTTGTTGTGTTTCTGGTTAGTAACCCTCTGTTAGTTAAGTTTGTTGTGGGAGGGGTACACTGCTGGAGTTGCCTGTAGAATGTGCCTCGTGCCAGTTTCTTTTGTGCTTTTTTGTCATCAATTAAATACAATCATGCAGCTGAATGTCATCATCAACTAAGCAACCCATATAGTCCTTGCCACGTACTTGTATTAATAAAAGTTATTTCAGGAGCTGTTCTTGCTATTAAGTGTGGTCCATAAACTGAGTATCAAAGACCTTTCCAGACAGTGTGCTGTCCTGTGTTGTCTCTTCAGGAGAGACACAGACAGGCTGATCTGGATTATATAAAACTTTGATGTTCTGGGATGCTTATAGTTAATAAGTTCTCCCTGGCTAAAGTGTGGTCCTCATAGGAAGGTCAAAAATCTTTCCAGCCTGTGTTCCATCCAGTGTTGGACAGGCAGTGCTGGGTTCATAAAGCTTTGATTGTTCTGAAGATGCTTATAGCCAATAACTTTATATTAATACAGGTGGGACTGAAATCATTGCATTTCTGTCCCTCTCCCTCACATGACATTCCTGTAAGCACCGGAAAGATGCTATCAGGTCCTCCCAATGCATCCTTTTTCCCAGGATGAGCAAGTCTCTTTTCACAGGTCAAGCACTCCAGCTTGTAACCATCCTGATTTCTGAGTTCTGCTCATAGTGGTGTCCTGGCTGCAGTTCTACTCCCTGCAAAGACATCTATTTTCCCCAGCCAAGCAGAATTATATTATCAGCTGTAGGTGACTGTATAGAGTTTGGACTTTTTCTTTTCCCCAGACAATCCATAATCACTATCAGATATCAATTGCATTCGGACATGACAGAGATTGTGATCCTGAAAAAACAGCTGATCTTTAAAGGGGAGGTACAAATAAAGAAAAAGTCATGAACAAAGCAGTTGTTATAACTGTGTATTTGTCCATGAAGTCTTTAGGTTCTACTCAACCTTTAGCTATTAGTAATTAAACAAACTGATTGACAGTTATTCTGCTCTGAATGACAGTTATGCTTACCTTAACAATATGATAATAATAAAAACCAAACCCAGTTTCTACTCCTATCACTCACAGAAAGATTCAGAATGATCTACACAGCCCAGGAAATTATTTCTCTCCCTGAAGCATTTGAAATGGAGTTGAACAAAATCTATGCTGTGTTTTGTGAAGGAACTGCTGAAATTAAACTATTGAAAAAGGATGGTAAGCAAGAAAAAAATTCAGTTCTAGAACTACAGATAAGTATCTATAGCATAAGTCTTTTTGATACCTTCAAAGACTACTCATTTTCTTAGATAGTGTGACTGGTTTTAATGACTCATGTTTCAAAGCAACAATAAAGCATACATTCCTGAGTTTTTAATGATTTTTTCTTTTAAGTCCTGTGAAAAATGTGCATGAGAAGCATTTAATTTGCTTGGAAGTAAATTTGTTGTCCTTGAACTTCATTTGTCTTTATTAATACCATTTCAAACTTTTAGAGGTTATCATTAGATGCTTTTCCTTAATAAGCAAGTTCTTCTGAGTGTGGTGTTGTATATCTGATAAAATGCACAAAATGAACTTGTCCTAGATAAATCTGTTTTTACAAGCTTGGTGAACTTAATTTGCCAAAATACTCCAACTTCCAAATATATATTCCTGAATATAAGTGTAAAGATGAAGCTCTCATATTTTCAGAAAGATCGCTTTTTTTTTATTATTTTTTTCCTCTCTGAGTGCCATATTTCTCCTCCTACTGTGGGACAGGCAAAGGAAGGAGAATAAATGAGGCAGTGTCTAAAACTGAAAATCTCTCCCATAAATAAGTTTCTCTCTATTCTTTGTTTCACCAGTAATGGACTTCAGTGGAATTTTTTACGAGGTGCCTAGTTCACCTCAATATAACTACAGACATTATTTAGACAGAGGCATAATTGTGAATAGCATTTTCAGAGAAGTAAAGGTCACTGTCTAGCAAAGAGCTTCTCACCTAAATTAAGATGTGAAAAGGGAAGTTATCAGCCTTTAGCTGTTCCATAAGTGACTAGAAAAGTGAAGCCAAATGTACAAAGACTCTCACAAGTCCTGCCTCTGCTTTTAAAGGAAAAACTGGGAGATGGAAATGCATCTTGGAGAAGGAACAGTGCATGGCAAATTGGGTTGGAGCTGCTAAGGCACAGGTATAGTGTGGTGAGGCAAAGGTAATTAAGTATGTTGACAACTAGTAGACTCTGTGAGTGCAGGTAAGCTGAACTGGTGAGCCCTGGTACTAGCTCAGGGCAAGAGAGCTTTTCTAGCTTATGACTTAGGTGCTAGAAGCCGATGCTAAGGCCCAGCCCAGTTTGCCACAGCTCCACTGCTGCGGGTGAGCAAGCTGGTCTGTTTGCTCAGAGCCTCTGGCAAGCAGGGGTTCAGAAAGCACTGTATGCCAACCTGTACCTCTTTAACTGGCACATCTTTGTGAAGATTATTCAGATCAACATCATCACTTCTAGGAAGTTTATTTTCTTTCTTCGGTGATTGTTAATGGCTAGAATGTCTTAATGGTCCTTTATAGTTATTAGCTAATGAATCAATGCAATCAGGATCTTGATGCCAAACTCTTTCCTGATTCACAAACAGCACAATCTCATTAAAGCCAATGAGTTTCCATGGGGAATCTATCAGGAGCAGTTTTGGCCTTGAGTTCTCATATTAAGTAGAAAGCAGTGCCGAGAGCAATGCCTCTTGGCAGAGTCCAGCATTCTATCAAAGAGACAGACAATTAGCAATGATTATTATTCACAAGCCACGAAAAACTGCCAACAATTCTTTTCTAATAGGATACAATGACCTTATTGGGGTAGATTTTTGCTGGACTGACAGTTCCAGCAGTCAGGCTGATTGTGCTGGGGACCATCTCCTTTTGACTTGTCAGAGACAAATTCTTCACAGAAGGACGACTGTGCCTTTACTTAGGTCAGGCACACACAGACTGGATGCTGTGACAGCAGGCAAGGGAATTTGCCCAGGAACCAAATACTCTTCCATCATCTGGCCTATAGGGTGGGTCCTTCTGTTCAAGCTGGTTCTGTTTATCCACTAATTAAAAGGCTTCTTATATAATGTAAAGTGCAGAATAGACCCTAGAGGAGACTTAAGCATTGCATTGCTTGGTAAAGTGGATAATGCAAAGGGAAGAAGTAGTTCCAGAATAGTCTAGAAGTAGTGACTTCTGGACTGCAGATTTTGTTCCATGCGTTTCCCTATGCATTTTACAGTGAATACTACACTGACAAAAAAAAAAAAAGCATGAATAATCCCTAAAAGAAAAGACTGGAACTCAGGACTCCTCTGCCAAGTGAGTGATCTCATAAGGCTGTGAAGCCAGGCTTATTTCTTCTTCCTTTACCTCACCCAAGAGTCCTCAATTCTCTTCCATGCAGTGGGCCAGCTTCAACAGGAAGCATGAATAATGTCACTTTCAAAATAACCACTAGTGTGAAGGCTACAGCAATCTATTGTCCTAAAAAAGCTATGCTATAAAAACTAGGGTGAGGAGCACTTCTTTTCTGGCAGTACTGTCTTGATGCAGAGGTCAAGCTTCACAGCTGCAATACATTCAAGGTCCTTCAGGACTCCAGGTTGCCATCAACGTGAGTTCATGTAGAAAAGCCAAGTCATGTACCCAGATACTGGGACTTGAATCTCCACACTGGTCCTAGGCATGGAGTTTATGCAACTACTCTGTTCTGGACTTGTGAGAGTTGGCATGAGGCCTCTTATGTGTCAGTTGACCTCAACAACACAGAGAACCTGGAATATTTAGTTATATGTACAGCTAATTTTAATGTGGAAGGTGGAAAGGCCGAATAAACCACTCTAAGGTTTCTGCTGACTATCAAAAGAACATAAAGGGGGCAGCCAAGGCCAGAGAGTCAGTTTTAGGTGGATAAAGCTCCCATCAATCATCATGGAGGCTGAATTAGTATCATGAGATGATTGGTAAGCAATAGCCACAGTTCCACAGTAGCCACACTACTGTCAGATTTGTGTTCAATCACAGGGTTATACTCTGGCAAGAACTGATAGTCTAACATGGAGCACTTTAATTTTCTCTAAAGGAGTTCTCCAGAAGCACACTCATGGCACAGTGTTCTCTAGCATTAAATCTTGACCACTCTGGGGCAAGACAGCAGTGCAGTTACCTTTAGCAGTGCACGGATCTTGAGCAACTACCAGAGAGCAGTTGGAGCTCAGTGGCCAGGAGGAAGATATGCAGGACATAAAGAGCTAATAGAGAAACATGAATAAAATTATGCAAATCAGGGCTAACACAAACACATAACAGTGAAACTCAGAAAATACATGCACAGCTCCTCCCTGAAGTCATTTGAACTTCTCCAGGAAGTAAAAAGCAAAGTTTTTACTGTGTTTGGTAGCTCAATTGCTTTGAAAGGGCATCATGGTTGACTCTCATTTCTTTAAAGCCCCATGGATAAACCAGAAGACAGAATGTTTAATCCTAATTGGCAACTCAGCCCCACACAGCTGCTCACTCACTTCCCCCTCAGTGAGGTGGGATAGAGAATTGGAAAAGTGAGAAAAATCATGGTTTGAGATAAAGGCAGTTTAGTAGGTGAAGCAAAAGCAGCACATACAAAAGAAGGAATTGACTCACCCCTTCCCATGGGCAAGCACGTGTTCAGCCATGCCCAGGAAATCAGGGTTCCATCACATGTAATGATGCCTTGTGAAGACAAACCCCTTTTCCTTCTTGTTCCCCAGCTTTATATGCTTGCGTGTGATACCATATGCTATGGGATGTCCCATGGGTTGGTTGGGTTCAGCTGTCCTGGCTGTGTTCCCTCCCAGCTCCTTGTTTCCTGCCCCCCAGCCTCCTTGCTGGGAGACTGGGGTGAGGAGCAGAAAAAGCCTGACTCTGTGTAAGCTCTGTTCAGCAGCAAATAAAATCACTGTGTTATCAACTATTTCCACAATACAAAGTACATCCCCATGAAAGATATTATGCAGTTAATTAACTCTTATCCCCACCAAAAGCAGCACACAGAGCCACTTTGAGAATTCTGCAAGCACATGCCCAGAGTCCATTAACTGGAAGAATGTAGCCTTGGCTTGCTGGTGTATTGCCTTCCCTCCTTGGGCTGCTAGCTGAAAGCTAACCCAGTAGAAAGCAAAAGCATGGAAGAGAGGACAAAATACTAGAGAAAATATTATTTCCTCACCTGAAAGTCTGCATCCAGAAGTAGTGAGACATAGCAAAAGATGGAGGTGGGGAGAAGCAGAGATAGGTTTTAGAAATAACTATAGGCATAAAACCAATCCACACATGGGAAGAGAGAGACAGATTCACAAAGGATATCATCCAGCATCTTTCTATAGACTTTGAAGGAGCACGTACAGACCCTTGGAGAAAGGGGGATGTCGGAATAAGATATATTCAAACAGTATATGGAATAAAATAAAAATGTTAGCTACTTCTTGCCACCATTATTAATCAACAGTATACAGACTTTCAGTGGAATGGGATGACTGAGTTTGCAGCTGATAAAAGAACATTTTCCCCAGTTGTATTGAATGCTACAGGGAGAGTGTCAGCATCATGTTAAAGCACCAACTCTGCTAAAATTATAATAAATACATACATAAATAGACCTTTTCTTCATCCTCTGTGCTTGAAATTATGCACCTGAATTCATGCTCAGGCATTTGCATTAGCTAGAATTTTTAACATACATGTTCAAAAATACTAGTCTAAAATTATTTGATAAGAGATAATTGTCAATTCTGCTAAAGAAAACCATAATTGTCATTGAGATATCAAACCAGCATGTTATTTAGGGACAGAATCTCCTGTACGTGTGGCTGTATTGCCTAACAGCTATAGCCCAGACTGTCATCACTGCACTCTGTTAGTATCTTGCTATTAGCTCATCACCTCCAACTCAGTGCTCCATTACCAGCACAGCCTTTTTGCCTTCAAGGCTAGGGCAGATGGAGTCATCCCAAGTTGCACTCCAGCTGTATGAGTTTATCATTAGAAGCACTACACAAATGTAAGGTATTAGCAAAAAGATGTAGACTGTCAAAATATTGAGCAGTGCCAGATCAGCTGTTCTGGGCTGTGCAAGTACAGTCCCTCTGAGTGCTTCCAGACACAAGGGAAACATAGCAGGCTCAAGGATAACTTCCATTTGCTACTCAGTGACCTTACCCGGCAATTCAAAGGGATTTGAAATATCTGTATTCTGTTCTTTATACAAAGTGTTCACATCCTTCCTAATTACTAATCTATTCCCTCAAGCATTTTAACTTCCTTTTCTTAATAACCTTCTAGATTACAGCAAATAGACACTGAAACAATGGCTGCTGCCACTTTGTGATAGGTGCAGTATAAAAATAGAATAAGAGGGAAACCTTTCTTTGAAGACATCAAGATCTAAACAGATTGAAATAAATTGTGGAAGGGGAAACGCTGAGGAAGAGGATGAAGTGGCCTGCCTAATTACAATATCAGTCAGTGGCAGAGAAAGGAAAAGGATGTGCAGATTCCTACCCTTAGGTAACAAGTAGTTTATCATTTCATTTGCTTTGTTTCTGTTACTGATTCTGATGAACACATTTTCCCTTCTTTCCCCAGAACAAGTGCACCTACCCATCATGCCAACAATTCCACAATATTTTCTGCCTGAGAGGAGGAGACTGACTCTTTCTTCCTCCCCCTGAGGTTGTGCTGTGCAGCTGTGACACCAGCTCTTTAATCATAGTGACAAGCAGAGAGGTTCTATGCAAATGTAAGCAAATAGCGTTTGACATTTATATGAAGATGATAAAGACAAACATTGGGGGCTGTTTTGAGGGCGGAGAATGTTTACACTATTAGTACAAGAGAACATGGAAATTTAACCAAGCAATACTCCCAAGTCTGAGCTGACGTGAGTTCAAAGATGGAGTGACCTTGCTGGCTAAGTGGATGCTCCACAGGCTGTTAAATACATTAAAGCTGAAGTGCAGCATCTGGCTTAATATCACCCTTTTCAGGATACACCTGCTTTTATCCTTCTTCTTCCATCATCTTTTCTAACAGATCTTTTGTATCATGTTAAACCTTGTACTGATATTTTTGTTTGTCTGTTCCCCCCATGTGAATTTAAAGAGAGGCAGAAAGGAGTTATGAATAGCTACCTGTGGGAACTTCAGGACATCTGTGGCTTGATCTAAATTCTGTCGAAGGATCTTTCTGTTGACTTCAGCAGGGACTACCTTATTCTATTTACACAACATCCAATACAGCTGTAGACAAATCTCAGAGGAAATATATGGGCACTCCTGTAATACCATAGCAACAATAAAGTAATATTATTTTTGACAGTACTAGCTATATGGATATGGATTTTCCAGCTGCTCTTTTTCTGTAGATGTTACTACTTGCTGCTTTTCTGTCTCTAAACTGAATTTGAGGTAGAGAAGTGGAATAAAAAAGCAATGTTTGCACAAGTTGTTTTGCTGCACATGATTAAAATCCCCCTGTCACCAGATTAAGCTGCTTTCTGCTCCAATCTTTCTTCAGAGAGAGCTGCAATGTATATGCCTGCAATTGTAATCCTGTCCTCCAACTGGAGGCATGAGGATAAGGCTCATAACAAGTTCCTCTTGGTTTTGTAAGTGAATTGTATGTGTACAAAAGTAAATGTAAATTAACGAGTTCAGTGCTTTTCACAGTATGTAGCAATTGACTGAAATTTGCCTAGATCATTATATTTTTGTTATCACAAATGAGAGCAGAATTCAGTCATGAATCCTATGTCATCTTCTTTCTGTCTAGAGATTCACCTCTTTTTCTCCATCTTTGTTAAACTACCTTTCTTAGCAGCTTATATATCATTTCTGCCAGAAATGGTTAGATTACCTGGGAAATACTAGGATGTTGTCATTTATTGGATGTTTATATCCTAGTTGTGATTCACGGTCCTTTATTAGAAAGCATTTA